>JAQIXW010000002.1:0-149188 GCA_034700685.1 Willowsia buskii | reverse complement strand
CTGGCTTCATAATGATCTTTGAAATATTAGTAGTACGACAGAGTGATTCCAGAGTGTGAATCTCCTTCTCTCTCTCTCTCTCTCTCTCTTTCTCTCTGTGAAGCTTACCTAATACAATGTTTCCTCACCACTGCTGCTGCTGCTTTCGGTGGTACTGGATCTACGCAAGGACTTGGGTTTTAGGTTATATATAATACTATTAATATTACGGATTCTATAGATAAGTGAAGCGATGATGATGACGATGATGATGAAAACAAGAAGAGCTTTTTAGCCTTTCTAGATTTTTTTGTAATAAGAGACGAGGAAGACGAGAGGATAAGAGTGAAAGCGTCTCGCTACATATAAGTAATATCCATATAGAATCCATAGTATAGATTTAGCTAAGGGACTTATATCAAGTGGAAGATATTCGAGTATATAATGTGAAAGAAGACACCTAAAGGCAGATACATCGAGTCAGGAGTAAAGCTTGAGGATAAGAAGCAGACACTCACAGTGCAGTGTCAACAAGATTCTATTTAGAAAATGTGTCAATAAAGAATGAATTTTTTCTTTGTTACTTTTCCCCTTTCTCTTGTGCAAAAAAATCTATTTAGGTTAAATAGGTTTCACTCATCATCGACAATCCAAATCATCAACATCATCTAAGATTCGGTTTATACTTCTTCTTAGAAAAAACACTTTATCGTCAACATAGCAATCATAATGCCCGGCGGGAGCAGTCGTTTTTCGACTTTGTTGCAAAAGGCACTCATTTGCAATGATGATGACTCCCATTCATTGGAGAATGGTGTGATGAAGCAATGCATTGTATCGCAAGTAATAATGTCAAATGTGAATGACCATATATTATTAGGCTTTGCAGTTTATGTAAAGTTAGTTTTTCCAAAGAATGGCAATGGCGGCGGTGTTAGCCGTAGTGGTGGTGGTGGATTATGTGATGATGACTCTGAGTAAAATCTGAGGATGATGAGATGTGTACACATTACATGTGGGTGTGTATGTCGGTGTCATGACGCCACTGAATACACTACTATACTTAATATATTATATGCTGATATTTGAGACTCATATTTAGGCACATATATTATACGACTCCATGCTTAAAGCTTTTGTCACCGTCGTCATTGTCTCTTGAGCTTGGTAGTGAGCAGCTTGTAGTGTGGTGACAAGTATGGTTCACCACCCACTTTACTTAAACTATGGAAAGACATTTTGCGTGGAAAACGACTCCAATAACCGTTACCGTCAGATTACGAAACATCGTGTCAACTCTCTCACTGAGAATTCTGCTGCAAGCATCATTTGACGAAAAAAGTCAGCAAGTCTAATGTGGTGATGCGATATCAAACGACGTCTTACAACCGCATTTCCTTGGAAACCGCACACGCTTAACCGTTTTTTTCTGATTTATGCTTGATTCGAAAAGTTGTCGAAGCTGGAACGGTTTTTTTCTGCAGCTTCTCAAGATTTCAAAGAAACAAGAACGTTGTGTTATCCTCCTATGCACAGTTTGATTTCTACACCGATTCTAACTAGCAATTTGATAAAGAAGAAAATATGAGAATACTGAAGCTATATAGATCGTCAATCGGGAGAAGAAGAAAAAACTTCCCTAGAAACTCTCTTTGTGCTAGAAAATTGCTTCTCGTTTTTCAACCTGGTCTTCCTAAGACACTTTAATTTATTGTCAGGTGCTGTCAGTTGACAAGTCACATTCACGAGGTATTCGCAAAGAGATTTAAGAAAAGAATTCATGTTATAGTAAAGGATCTCATTTAATGCAATAGAATCGCTGAATCTAAGCAGTGACAATGTTCCAGAATTCTTTTCCCGTGAAACAGTACTAAGTGCATTGTCGTAGCAAGAAACGTGGAGTGAATAAGTTTGCGGATACACATACGAATTTTCATACGATCCCTCCTTGTTTTCTTACATACAGAAAAATAATGAGAAAATCCTTTTCGTCTTTTCATTTAAAATACTCCACCAAAATTTGCCACAAAGGTAGGAAGAATTTTTATTGAAATCTTGGTGAACATCTTCCAAGCCTCTATCATATCATAACTCTAAGCCAATTGTTCCTGTTTTCACATAAACTCGACTAGATCAAGCTTGAGCTTGTTTTCCTCTTCATTTCGAGCGAAATTTCTTCCCCCATTTTCTAGCACTAATTATATTAGAAGCTCTTCTAGCCCTTTCACCCTCACTAATGCATAAAGTTTTTCTGTGTCATTCATAATAAAATTAAAACATATTTATTTGATCCTGTGCGTTGGCACGTAATCTAGTTTATCCATCTTTTTGTCCTTTCATTCTCTCTCAGCCTCATCTTCTTCTGTCCAGATTATTAAGGAGAAAAAAAAGCTGGAAAGAAAAAAAATGAAAAAAAATGTTAAAAGCAAAAAGACCACCAGCTACTAATATCTTACCTCCTTCTAACCAAATTTATATATACCTTTGGTACACACAAGCACTCGTTACTATTACAAGTACACATTGCATTATGTTTCTTCACGGACTTTATATCATGCTTTCTCTACCATGTGAATAGTATATTAGTAAAAAGGAGCAACGAACCTGAAGTTGTTACATTTAAAATGCATATTAGTTTTTTAAGCAGTCGAGTGTACGGTTTTTTTTCTTTTTCTTCTTCCACTCCACTCTTTTTTTTTGAGAATTGTGAATAGACAGAGTAACCTTTGATGGCAGCGATGGTGGAAGTAGTGGTGCCTAGTAACTCATTTTTCTTTGAGTGCTAACAAGCAAGCTAGAAGACAGGATTTTTTTTGTCCGCCTACCTACCTCACTTGCTCTCTACCTTCACTTTCTCTTTTTTCGTCTTTTCTTGCTCCCACTTTCTTCATTCTTATTTTTTTGGGAAAAAGTTGTCAGTATAATATGTTGGTTATAATATTATTATGTGTAGAAACACACAAATAATATCTATCTAGATGGAGAGGAAAGTGGATTTCTTTTGTCCTTTATATTATGTACGTATTTTGTTCCTTTGTATCAAGAGAATGTTAATGTTGCTCGCTCACCGGGTAAAGCAGACAAGCAAGTTGTCCACATCCTCACTTTAGGGCATTGTATTATGTTCTTATTAGGAGTAAAAAGTGCTCTCCGGCCGTTAGTCTTCTTCTTATTCTTCCTTTTTTTCGTGTTTACATACCCAATATTTCTTTCTCGTTGCTCACTCAAAAAACCCACTAACTCTAACTCTGCTTACTTGTGTGTGTCTTTTCACTGTGCTTCAAGAATCCTATATAGGTCCCTTGGTTGATGTATTTTCCTTTATGGCTCATTCTATACATATTCCCTTCGTTGTCTTCCATATTATTTACCACATATTGTGTACATACATATTTATTATTTGTACATCTTCCTCTCTCCACACACTCTCTTTTTCTATCTCTCATGTACTCTTTCTCAATGTTATAAATCTCTAGCGCTTCTCTCACAAATGCATATAAAACGGGGAAAAAAGGAAAATGTTTCACGACCCAACTTTCATGATGCTCCTTTCTTTCCTTTCTTATTCTGGTGTTGTTGGACGTGTCTATTTTCGTTGTTGATTTTCCCTCTGTGCAAGTTAGTTGATGTATCTATGCAAGGAACATGTGTAATGATAAATGCATATGCTTTCACGTGTAAAAACGGAATAACAACAAAAACTCGAGATAAATTTAGAGATTCTTCTGAATGAAAGACGATGCACAAGTTGTTTTCTTACCTTAGCAGAGAAGCAGGAGTAGTGCAATATAGTAAAGTGTTGTGCAACATCAAAGTAAGCTCATTTCAAGTCAGTCATCATGATCAGCATCATCGTCAGCCAATGCAATGCATGCTTTCGCTTTTTATACACACAGATAAAAAAAATGTACAAGTATATTTTACAAAGTCATCATCCTTTGTCGTCTTATAACAAGCATAAATAAAAGTCCTCTGTGGCTCTTACACTTGCAGTAAATTCCACATTTTTATGGCAGTATGTTCGCCAGTAGCACGCATGCTATTTTATTCATGGAAAATAGGAAAGCAGTCAGGAAGATTAGGAAGCCCCAAATGTGCATAGATTCTGCGTGTAGTGCAGTGGTGTGTATGGATATGTGCAAGATAGGATTTTCTTAGATCTCTTCTCACATAATTTTATTCTTCCGTGTTGTTTGTTTTACTTATTTCAAGGGACTCTGTGTGAGGAAAATGTGGCTTTCTGCTACATTTCTTCCTTTTCTTAACTGAACCGAGATGAGTCGACTGGGGTTTTTAACCAGAAAATATATACAAACATTTTGCTATTATGATTATTACGCTGGGTATGCTAGCTTGTTTTTTCTTTTTCTTTTTATACATTTTTTTAAATGGCTTTGTGTTAGAATGTATGTTTATGTGAGTGTGTGTACACGTGCTCTCACTTTATTGAACACTGTCATCCAAACACATGAGAGTAAAGCATAACATCAACACCTATAACTTACCTTGAAGTCCTTTATACCGGCATATAAAGACATGAGAGTATATAAGTTGGCGAAAACTGGAACCGCTTTTCGCACTTTGTTTTTCTGCATCAACGAAAGCTGACAGTTTAAATGATGGTTGCAGCTCACATCATGTACGTTCCGCGCGTTTATTTAAATAAAGTCTCAAATATATTGCATTGGTGTACCCTTCCACCGCGTTGATGATGCTGATACGAATGAATGCATTAGTGGGGATGACAGAAACTTATTAAACTTTCTTTTGCAAACAAAAGTGGACAAATAATCCATAATATCGTTCTGTTTTACTTACTTTTCATATTCTTCTTAATACACTAAGTAAGCACTCACTCGCCACCACCACCGAGAGTATGAACAAGAAGAGAAAGTTAGCGATCCAGCAAAATGCTTTCCCTTCCTTTCTCTCCCTTTTCTCTGAATATACCATAAAACTTACTCCTAGTGTAAGTTCGTCTTGTTGTCTCGATTTTGCTGTTGTGTAGTGGCTCTGCTGTTTTTGTTGTTGTTGATCCCATTTCTGCGAGAACCGTTGCAATTGATGCCACGTGTTTGCCTTTATTCACACTACAACAATGGCTAGCTCGGCGTAAGCAAATGTACGCGTACGTGTATATTTATTTATACGCTTCCTTCCTTTTTATCCTTTTATTTTCGTCACCAGCAGCAAAGTAAACGCTGTCTTCATAAATAAGCTGCTTTCTGAGACTCACCCACACCCATCGCCATGATGTGATCCCCCAAAAAATTAATGTTCCTCCTTTCTCTCGCTTTTCCACACCATATTTTCTAATGTATTTGCGTGCAGCTATAATATTTATAATTTAATATTGTAAATACATGTGCATGACCACATACACATCTAAGCAGAAGGTATTATGTAAATCAATTAGTAATGCAATTTTATGAAAAGAATTAAATAAATAGACTGTAAATCATGCTAAACTACCAAACTTCTTTTTATCTTTACTCACATTCGCATTATTTATTTATTTATTCGCTTTTGGTTTCTCTAATTATTACTTCATATTATAAATACACCATTTTTGTGATCGAGTACATATGTAGTATGATGCATAGTATATATATTTTTATTATTGTTTTTATATGCATATACTAAAACTTTCTTTTTACATACCAACTAATTCTTCTCATTTTGCGGCGATTTTACATTCTCTCTACTTAAAATTATACTTACAATGCATACGTTTTTAGACTTATCTTTTATCATAGTATGAAATATTACTTTCCCTTAAATCATTCATATATATATATATAATATGTATATCATCATAATAATATGTGTTTATAGCTTTATCTCAACGTTCCACATATTAATATCCAGTACAAGTTTTCACACTTTTTGGTTATTAGAACTTTTACATCCAAACAATATTTACAAGTCATACACAGTGTTTCTATTACATTTTTAGTTCAACATTATGCTAATTGCAAGTTCTTTCTTTGTAACATATAGTCACATTTCGCTCGCACTTGTGCCGGTCAGTAAATCAACAATTATGTAAATAAACCTATTATATACACACATTTTAGTTGTAAGTACGACGAAAATTTACTTGGTTATATAATACTTGTGCGATAGAAATTACAAACAAGACTCTCACTGTGGTTTTTAGTCCAGAAGTAAACCATTCCAGTTCTATTATTTCATTATTATATTTTTTATTTAGTACTTTACCCCACTTACACAACTTGGATCTGCACAGTTATTGCAAAACTGCAACACAATGAGTCAAACAAAACCTATCAATTTAATTTGATTTTATGCAAGCTTTCATGATTGTACAAAACATAATGGTGATAAATCGACAAATAATATCTACCCGTACTTGTTTAATTGTAGACAGCACCAGTTAAAAACCATTTCGTTTCCTCTACCCCTTAAGAGTATTGTTCTCCTCTTAGCTAAAAAAAATCCATTTAAGTTGTACCTATTGTAATATATAGTGGAATAATACTTAAGTGGCTAAATATAAAAACTTATTTTTTTTGGCGCTGATACTAGTTTCTCTGATGTATTTTGCACAACTGCTTGTAAATTCAGTTTTGGCCTCTCAAGAAGTTACTTAACAATATATTCCTCACACTCTTTCCCACATAATATTTCAGTCTATTTCCAATGTATAAATTTATGTTGTATGTAATGCAAGAATTCGCTGGAAATTAAACATAAATCATTAATGCCTGCATTTCGATATGAACCTGGTTCTTCCATTATGTTCTACCTGGTAAAAGTAAATTGATCTCTTAATAGTTTTACTATGAAAAGAAATAAGTTACCTTATGAATTACATCATACTTTAAACATTCAAATTTATATATTGGAAATAGACAGAGTTTCAGAATACTGATAGTTAATTCATATTACTTAACGGGTAATGGCGTTTGTTTTGCAAGATTTTCTACACTTTCATTGGCTCAATCAGTTTACAAAAATGTTCTCTGATGTACAATTTCCCATTTTTGTAGTATTGGCAAATGAGTTCATTGTTCTTGGAATTTGAGAAGTTAGTATTGACCCTTTCATGACTTTTATCCTGGACTTTTTTGTGCTTCCTATATAAAAGAACGATAGTCAAATGACTTTTTATGGTGAGATGTGGAAGTAACGTAATCGCCACAGGGAAGATAAATAGCTTTTGTAACCGTTGATTATTAAATTAGTTTATATTACTGATGAAACATTAACAACGCGATTGAATGGAGAAAACAGAAAACTAACTGTTCAAAGGGGATATTCTGTGGTAATTGAGCAATAGTGGTGGGAGTTGGGATCTCTCTTTGAAGGAGTCACTTTGTTCTCTTGGATCATTTATTATTCCATGTGGTGTTGGCCTAATCAATGGTTTATTACAGCAACCTACCTGTAATTGGATTACAGAATATATGTAGTACTGATTTAGTCAAAGCATATTCGCGCTACTTTCTCATTGCAAATAAAATCAGAAAAGATAATTCCGACAATAAACTTGATTACTGTTCTCACTCTCCAGATACAATGAATTTATATTGTGTGATTTTGGCTTCCAAGAAAAACCACTCACAACCTATTATATCCTTTGTCGGCGTTTCTCTTTTTGCTTGTCTAGCTCACAACAGAGATACATAATAATAAGAGTAACAATAAATACTTCAATTAATAGCACAACCAGTCTCACCTCCAGAGAATTCGCGGGAGATCACGGCTTATTTGGAAATCTATCCCTGTAATAATACTATTCTTGTCAATTTCGCATGAACGTTCTCTCACAACAAAGTGGTTAATCAGGGTAACTATTGTAACTCCCTTTAATACAAAGAGGGAAGCCAGTGAGCTGAGCTCTTGTTGTTGCAATCATTTTATTATCAGGAACAACGTAATCCAGTCACACTCTCTTTTCACTCTTCAGCCTATTATCATCTGAGATTCTCCTCATTGAATTATACATCGTTTTTATGGAAGTTTGATAATATGAGTATGACCATTTCCAGCTTTTGCAAAGCCGAGGATAGGATATATAAGGTTAATTATAGTAGTAAGAATAACCTCTCTGGAACGAATGCATGAGCATAATAATGAAAATCGTTAATTAGCAAATTTACACGTGCTTGCCTGCACAAAACGGCTGGGGAAAATCATCTGTCGTTAAGTGCCAATGGATAACAACTGTAGTATATAGAATATCGGAGTAGTAGTATCAATAATGATTATTGAGTAAACTTTTACGAAAGCTTATGGATTCCTGCTTCAAATTTACTCCTAATTTACTTACAATATGCCTTTTAAATAGTTCCTATTTGCCAAAATATCCACCTTGCACTCTTGGTCATTTCATTTAAGATAAACTCACTATAATGTGTCAATAAGTATCATTTCATAACCTGTACAGTTTGCTCTAATCATAATACCATTTGCTTTCCGAGGTTTGCTCACTTATAGGTGGTAAATTGGTTACCATTACTGTAGCAATTATTTGTATGGAATTGTACTAATAGGAAGATTATGAAATTAAATGACCAAACTGACTGAATGGGATACTAGAAATATTGCAAAAGTTCAACTGCATGGGTTCCTCATTTATATTGAAACCTATAGCAGCAGTAAAAAAGCGAACAAGGGGTAAAAGTTGAGCTTTCCATTTTGTATCGATATTTGTATAACGAAAGTCAATAGTTTGAACCTCTTTTTTTAGCTATTGGATATCTTCTTTATTTCAATTGTACACTATATTTTACTTAAAAATAATGCTGGCTGACGAAATGGAATGAACATGGTTGTACAAAAACAATATAAAAGTTTTAAATAGGAATAAATCAAGTAGTGTACAAATGGAATTCATATTTCCAATGACGTCCATAAAATTGCTTCTTTCGTTTTTATACGCAGATCTCGCTATTTTGGGTAGTTGGCCTCAAGGACATGGAAGCTACCGCAGTGGTATGCATTAATTTTGACTTTTCTAAAGCGAAAGATGAAGTGAGTTTTTAAGTGGTTGTAGCAGACTATGTGTATTTATTCACACTAAACTGATATATGAAGTATGTAATAATTAAATATGACCTATTATGCATAATACCGTTATAAATACTTTATATATTTGTGTTATATGTACACATAAACTTTGTACCTATAACATGCCCAATTTAGCAACAACATGTAGTAGAAAACTGTAAAGTTATTCGTTCCCATTGCAATAATACACGTTTATATCGCTGAATTACACTATAATATTTGTATTAATATATAGATATTTTATTTTATATTTCCCTAAGTTCTATGCATTTAAATTGTGCATTTCTTTTTATTAATTGAAATAATGTTTAAATTCTATGTTCCAATGACCACTAATTCTCCTTTATTCGGTTATTTCTTACACACCTTGTTAGGGGAATGAAAAATTCTTTTCAACTAAAAAAGATTACTTTCAGTATACCTCATAATAATAATATTGTATGCCAAAACTTCATGAGCATTATAATTCTTATTATTTAAGAAATGATGCCAAGACCTTCTTTTATAAATATTTTATTTGATCAGAACTTATATTGGCAATATAATGTAAATATACATTTGAATATATATAATATCATCATAATAAATGTTTTTATAACCTCATTTTTTTTCTGCTAAAGCTAAGGAGACATCTACATTTGTTGAGTTTAGGGAATTTGCCAGAAAATCACTGACTGTGTGTTCGAACGCAAAGTCTGAGTTGCACCCACGTTCGTCCAAAAATCCCTAGACTAAACCGGAAGGAAACTCCTTGTCAATTAAAAATTACGGTCCCAATGTCAAAGTATACGCATTACGCAACGCACGGCGTAGAGTATTGCGGATCATAGAGAAAATCTCTCGTTATTATTTTTTCCTGGTTTAATTCTCAGGCATATCCCTAAGACGCTAGTAGGTACTCACATTGGTTTTCTTTATATTTTCGGTTTGGTCATTTCGAAGAATGGAAAAAAAACGTAAGAGAGACTGAAAGATAGTGTATTGATTTGTGATCATTTTTATGACAATAAAAAAACAATATCGAGAAGAGAGACATGGTCTGTCCCCCTCCTCTTGTGAGCATTCATGGTGGTAAATAAAATGAAGCTTTAGCATCAACTGCACAGTTGAGATGTGAAGCAATAAAACCTGGAAGAATGGGGGCACAGTTGCACAGGAAACTAACTACAGAGATATTTCCTGATGAGCAAGAGTAATAGATAGATACTTCGCTCGTAATCATGATTATTACTATTATTGCAGTGGTTTATGACCAAATCAAATAAACTTTACTTACTGAAATTCCTTTTACATTTTTCTCTCCTTCCATACCGTGTCTATTATTGTGCATGTCACACAAAAATCAGAGGACCAAAGAGGAGGAGGGGGAGGACTCACGCCAAGGAAGCCGAACGTACGGAAAAATATAAAATAGTATTTTGGCATGGCATGTTATGATGTAATCAACTTGGCCATATGTCCTCATTCATCAAGCGATGCTAGTGTTATCATTAGTATTATTAGTATTATAGCACCGCACAGCACTAGCAAATTAAAGATAGCATTAAACGACATGTGCCTAGTGCCTACTCGCACGTGTTTTGGTACCTTATACGCAATCGTAATCCCTACAGGTATACATATTTATATATACTAGGAAGAAGATACATAAAATAGTTGTCACATTGTCCCCGCAATCGTCATCGTCATTATTATTACGAGCCACTTTATGTTGCAATTATATGTTTGACGCTTGCTCACGAAAAGCCGTTTTGCTTAGTTTTTTTTTTCTCTCAGTTGGTATGGTATTAGCTGACAATATTGTTTCCTTTTCTCATAACTCTTTTTCTTTCTACTAACTATAAGTGAAACCTGCCACATCATCCATCTTCATCGACTCTACTCACAAGCGCAGTAATAACAAATCATTCATAGCTTACTTACGTTTAATAATGATAATAACAGCACGGCTATTATTGTATATGTACATTCTGGAATTTCACGATGATCACCTAATCGGCTTTATAAAAATGTTCATTGTCGATCAGGGAGAAAAGTTGGCTGACTTGGCGAGGATGATTGTTGCGTACAAACAAAAATAATATTTGTAACTTTATGAGCGTTTTTTTATAGAAACGACCACTCTTCTTTTCTTTCCCGGTTTCGTGAGTGCTGCCATAATAGTGTGTGTATAGTTGCAATAGAGCTTTCATAAACTGCAATAACAATAGTAATCAACATATCATACCGTTTTGTGGCGGCGGTTGGAGCTGCTGCAACTAAAATAACAATGGCCATGAAGAGACGTGGATGAGGAGGGCTCACAAAAAAAGATTGGAATTGGATGAAGTTGCTGGCGGACATGGACGATATGGAGAACGAAAAAGGTGCTTTCCTCCACACCCTTATGGGATTCATGATCATAAGTGGGACATAAAGTTACCGCAAAAAATATAGGTATTATTATTATTATTAGGGAGCAGAAGAAGAGGAAAAACTAATAATATAGGTATTATGTGTGAGATAAATAGGTATATATTTTGTGAAGTAGTCGTAACGACGAAAAAATGTGGCTGTAAAGTAAAGTTAGAGTACTTGGATCTTTTCTTCCTCGTTTTCGTGCTGAAGATGACGTTACACTGAGGACTGGTGTTTTGGAGGACTATTTGACGACGGCGGCGGAGACGGTGCGGGTGTTGTGGTAAAATAAGGGAGGGAAAGTGGAACGTCAACATAAATAACAATACGCAATATGGCTATTGGGGACCTCGGCGTACCGAAGCTCGAGAGCCAGAGATTTCTGAATATTTTTTGTCAATGGGCACCCTGTCATCGTAAAGGGAAGGAGCTTGAAGAATAATACCAGCTGTACCGACGAGCACGGCCAGCGTGAATATCCAAAGGAATAGACGATCAAGTACCATTGCGACGTACTTCCAATCTTCCTTTACCTACAAACCAGACAAATTATAATACAAATTTATAAAATTTATTTTTTGATATGAAATCGCAAAGTTTACAAGTTTCCTTCTTTTTTGTTTACACAAGATCTTCATGATACAAATTCAAGTTACTGCAAAGGTTTATCATTTTACTTGCGTTTAAAATGCCAGAGATGATGTAATTTCATACAAAACAAATCATCTATGATCTATATTTTCTAAATAATTTTTCAGAGTAACTTTAAGAAAAACCCTTGAATAACATTGCAGAAATACTTAGCCGTATTCCTTATTTGGTTCATTAGTTTACTCGATATTATGCAATATTATATGCAGCTTTAAAAAATAAAATAATTTCTTATTAGTCCCTGAACTACTCTAGATACTGTGACATACTTTTATGTCGACAGTTAGCACTCGCTACAAAACTGCTGTTATTTTGGATGGGGAAATTAGACTCAGCCTGCTTAACCTCTCATGTCATTTTGACTAATGCGAATAAAATTCGGAAGAATGGCTACAAGTAATTTGGCTACTACACATTATCTCGTCTTTGGCACTACTACCACCCTTTCACTACTCAAGACATTACCTAATAGGCAATGAATAGTCAAAAACCTACAAAAAATAAAGAATACTGCTGGAAAGCATGTTATACAAGTTACCCAACTAACATACTGCCGCTCCACTTACAACATCCTAATAAACCCAACTACGTGGTGCATCACCAGCAATCTATTCAAATGAATAATTTAGCCTTTCCAAATTGTTCCTGGTTAAAATGTAAAGTCTACATTATTGACTCTTAATGGCAGCAAGTGTACGTACGTACTTACTTTCTACTCAAATTTCCAAAAGAGAGCAAGCAGCGAAATATTATATGCTTACATCATATATATGTGAAGTGTTCCATCAGAAGACAAAAGATAAGTTCATGAGTCTCCTCAGAACGATAAGTACAAAAAAGAAACGAGGGAAAACACTTGCGCCCCTCTATTATTACATAACAACCTTTTGTAAATACTGGAAAGTTTATTTGAACGGAGGAAGCATCTACGCATACCTATAAACATCATATCCTGCCAAGGCTATAGGTTTTTTGCATGTGCATTATAGATAGAGCAGAGGATGTAGGTATACTGCTCTTCTAACCTAACTAAAAATACTGTAAAGAATGCTTCCTCTCTAAAACCAAACAACTTTAAGTTTCTTTATCTTTCACCCAATGAGTGTGTGCATCTATGTTTGTGTGGACCTAAGCTAATGCTCAAACTCTCTCACTGTGAGTGTTTGTATTAAAGGTTTTGTAGTGCACGTTACATTATTATGTTACTTTTCTCTCTTTCGCTTTCTTTGTGATGCTCGCACTTGATATACTAATGTGTAAATACAAGGAGCAGTAATTGGGTGTATTGTATATGCAGTGGTGCGTAGAATTATTTATAAAGTAGGAAAACAAACATGAAAATGAAGTCGTTCGTGCGAATTCTCGAGGAGAATTCTCAGAAGCGTTGTAAGGAAAAATGTAGTCACATTTTGGGTAAAGCTTTGTAATATCACAACACGAGAATGGGTTTTCGAGAGAGAAAAAAAACTGCAATATGTGTAGGCATATATATCAATGTGTACATAGACATATTATGGTGTGTGGCGTAGTAAGTTGTTTGTGGTGGTAATAGCATGAAAGTAAGTGGGAGAGAAAGCGGAAAAAACAGAACACAAATTGGGGAAAGCGGTGCAACTGTGCAACATATAATATTATGAAGGGGAAAGGGAAACAGTAATAATGAAGCTTTGTTTCAGATGGTGAGTAGGTAGTTTTGTGTATGTGTATTTTTTGCTAATGCCTACTTTTCCTCTGAACCACGTAATGTTTACGTTTTGGAAGGGATCTCTCTAACAGGGAATGCTTTTGTTTTTTTGTTGTTGGGGGATTATCAAAATTGATCTTTTTTGCTTACTTTTGTCGAGTCTTCTTGGATACGAGTATGCCTGGCAATGAAACGAACACCAGCACAGGCACGATGGACATGAAGATCCTGGACGCAACTGCGATTAGAGCAAGGAATCGTGGTTTTAGGAATGAGCGGCGATGGCAATGGCAAAGTGTCATCTGGGAGCCAACTTTCCGTAGAACCTTCATGACTTGGGTATCCGCCATGAAGGCGACAACCTGCACTCCCGTCTGCCATCCGACTGGACAGATTCACGCAAGAGGAGAAATAGGAAAGAGAAAAGAGAAATACCGAAAGATGAGAACTTGCTTAACATTATGGCGAGAACATGGAAAACATATATAATAATTATAGGAGAGATAGTACTACTTATATAAGTATAAACAGAGCCCATCAAAATCGGTACGAATTATTTTTTTGACACTCGGAGAGGGTGATTACCACCACAACTTTCCATTCCCTTCCGCCCGCTTTTATATTCGCCTAAAACGAAATCCCGTTTTACAGTTAGAGTCAGAAAAGAAGGAGAAAAACACTTTGTCTTAAACTTCACATTCGTAGCCCTTCCCACTGTCTTGTATATCATTATTACTTTTGATCACTTGAGTCATTTTTCATTCTTGGAGGAGCTCTACGTTGCATGTAAAGTTGAAGCAGACAGACGGGCGTCTTTGGCTTACTTGCACTTTGTATGTGTCATTTCATTAGAAACATGGATGTTTCACAAGCATTCTCTAACTTCATATATTTACATTATTCGTGCGACTGGATTTTTTAAAAAACATAAAAAATGTATTTATAAGTATGGTGTTTCACAACAAATGTGAGGTAAACGGTTACAAGAAAAATGAAGGGGAATCTAAGATTCGAATGCATAAACACCACCATTTACTATGTCATTTTTATTTTCTTCATAGACCCTAGGAGGGGAAAATAAATAAATCAAAGAAAATGTCAACGAGCAGAGTTGACAACAAAGAAATTGGCATATGACGTCGTTTCTGTTTGTCTTGTCAACTGATTTTGTTTACATGGCAGAAGAGTAAAAAGCTTGAATATTAATAACGGTAATATTTATAATATTACCATGTCAACAGTACAAGCAAAAATGAGGGCACAAACTTACAATAGGGATGGAAGAAAAACAAGTGTTCAATTTTCAAATAATATTTTTTTTCTGGTGATGAACAAGTACCTTCTGAGACAGGCTTCCAACGGTGATTGAGATCGTGGTGGGATATCGTTCGGACTAGCTTCTTCTTGCCAATAACTGTCTGGATGATGAAAGCCAGCGTTGTTGGCAGTTCGAATCATAAGAACGCTTTCCTTCCACTTATTCCTGCTTGAAATGTAAACAGAAAGGAAATCACAAAGTAGGATGAGAATAAATATAACACATAAAGCTATCCTTTCATAACAATATACATAACACACCAGCAGGGTATTATGCAGAATTTTTACTTTTCATATCATGTTTTTGTACCACATGGTGAGACCTACACTGTGTAGCATGACAGCGAATTCGGAATTGTGAGAGACTGTGACAGGAAGTATTAAAAACATGGAGGAATGTTGCATATATTTGAGCGAAAATAGAACAGTAGTGTTCCCGACATCCCTACATTTGGCATGGCAAGACTAATAGATAGTCAAAAGTTGTTCGAATGAAAGTTGAAACGATGTAATGGTGGTAGTTGTACGTGAAGCAAGTTGATGATGGCGGTGACATTGTTTGCTCAGTGTTGCTGACATATGGCATATGACATTTTCCAAATAGAAGGAGAGATCTATTATGTGTATATAATGTGTGTGTAAATTGTACAAAACAAGGAGAAAGAGAGAATGCGAACGAGAGAGAGACAGAGAGATATCAAGCTAACCATTTTATATTGTTTCCTGTGACTCGTGTTACTAGTAGTAGTAGTAGTAATAATAATATTATGCATGATAATAATAACAGTAATAATGATGCTGGCGGAGCATTATATAATTTGCTTCATATCAATTTAATGTTGCGGCTGTAGTTTGAGCAAAATTAATTTGTGTTCTTCATCAACATGTCAATTTAATGTAGTACAAACAGAAATACAATTTGTACAGAGGAGCAGAACAGAGTAGTGGTGCGAATGTGGTTGGCTGGTTGGTGATGTGATGCAATAATGTGATGTTTGTTCAATTTCTACAAAATGACTCTTTTTGTCTGCAGTACCTTCTCCATCTCTCTCTTTTCTCCCTCGTGTATTTTCTTTTTTGCAATTCCAGTATTGTTCAGCTGTCGAGGGTATTAGCGAAAGTTAAAGCTGCGAGAAAAAGGGAAATTGGTTGTGGTTCCAGCATGACGATTTCCGCATATGATCCCCTTCTCTCCTCATGTCTGAAGCTCGCCATTATAATGCATAAGCTCACTTCATTTGTATACAGAACAACAATTGGTGTTAGTGCACTTATCGAGTAGTCGTGCAAGGCGATATACCTAATAATCATAAAAAAGGAACCTATACGTATACTCATACTACCAAATATTTTCATTGTCCAATATATTGGTGCTTATTGTCACCAAACACCACCACCACCATCCAAGCTAGTTTTTCTCTTCTTTTCAGTAAGTCGCACATTTCACTGGCAGCCAGACAATGAGGATTGATTTTATGAAATATGTTGAGCTGTACTAGAACATCTGCGTGACATTATTCCTGATGTGAACGAGAGAACTGGTGAGAGCAAACAACCCTTTTGTGCGTGTTGCTGTCGACAAAAAAATGGAACAATCTCTTATATCGGTACACATATAAATAGATGTATCCACAACAGCATGTCTACATTTTTGTCTCCACACAAGAGCCACACAGTTCTGATTTACTAGCTTTCTCACTTTTCTTCTTCCATCTTCCACTCACTTTCTCTCTCTCTCTCTTTCTCTACTTATTTTTATCTCTTTCTGGAACTTTAATGCTTTTATATTTATGAACGTACATAAATTCACGATACACTCACTTATATCCCCACTCACACTCACATAAAATGAGTGAGTCGTTCATAGGCATTAAAATAGAAGGTAAAAGACATGTTGACGTTACGAGAAGTAAGCATAGTGTTTTTTTACATTTGAGCATTTATCTCGTCAAGATAAATATGTCGTGAAGGGAGCAGCAACAGCATCAAGAAGAGACGAAAAACGGAGGGAGAGAGCTCTTTCTGCGAGAGAATAATATTATGATCCCATCTATAAACATTACGCATTATACCTACAGCCTCTTTTCTTTCTTCCTTTGTGTAAAAACGTTTTAAGAAGGCTGCTGCTCTCTGCCACCACTACTGCTCTGCATATGATATCATAAGAAAGCCTCAGGACATGGACATAAATACACACGCGCGTAGATACACACACAAAATGTGCTTACTTACAGATGCCAGTCTCGAATGTCTGTGGCGCTTGTAGTGATGAGCAGGGAGAGAGAGAAGAATGAATGAACGGTTAACAGAAGGATGTAGAATAAACGACAGAGAATAATAATAAAAGGATCGAGAGGGAAAGAAAAGCAACGTATTATAAAATCTCAAATAAATGGATCAGTTCCGTCCTCATTCCTATTTTCTTCTTCCCTTTTCTGCTTTCTCCTCTTGCCAAAGAGCAAATGTTCTGTGTCAACCTAAAACAACGATAATTGGCTTCCCTGCCATTAATCAGCTTGGTGCAGCCATCCGAAAACACTTTAGCTTTTATTTTGAAAAAGAAAGGAGCAAACAATATTTATACAATACCAAGAAGCACTATAATGTGTGGCTGCATGGTACACACACAATCATCACCCAACATTGGGAATGGGCTTTCTCCTGAAAATTCTCTCATGTCAATCAAATGTCGCATTGAAAAAGCTTAAATGCTCTCGAGAGAAAATGATGTTGCATTTTTAAAAATGAAAAGATGTAAGAACACTTTTATTGCTAAACTGATCAGCGGGAGGAGACGAGAGGGCGAAGCACCACCACATATCCCCGTCTTCTATTCCAACTACCCTTCATCTCGCACTCCAACTTTTACTTTTTAATGTTGTTTTTGAAAGCGGTCATATAAGAGCAAGAGCCCATTAAATGGAGATGTGTCTCGTTCATAACAATATAAACTGCATATTTTATAGATGTTTCATTTTCAGAGCTATCACAGCACACAGCAACTTTCTTTTTTATAGACATTCTGGAGTACTGTGGTAATATGCGGGGATGGAGAGGGTACATGTCGTCTGTGCATAAATACTTGCCACTTGGCTGAGTTGAGTGTGTTACAGTATAAAAGTGAGTGAATGACGAACTGAATATGTGTTACTCTCACAATACCAGCGTACAAATATTGGAAGAGCGTATGTGTTTGATATAATGATAATATGTAATAATAATAATAATGATACCATGAGAGATGAGTTTGTTCAGTTTGCACACTGTCAGTGAGCACATCGCAGACAAGTATACACACACTGTCACCTTGGTTAGGTTAAGTAGCGCATACACACATACGGCCTTATACTTCCGCTCTAAAATACGCTGTAATGACTTTCCCCCTCAGCGCATTTTTCACTATTTCCCATCAACGATGGCCCTTTCCTTGCTAGCTTTTCATTCTTCTTTCCTTTCACGAGAGACAGAAGAGAAAAGCGAGTAGAGAGAAAGAGAGATGACTAAAGAAGAAAGAAAAAATTTTTATGGGGCCATCCCACAGTCCCAGCGGAATGGGTACGGGCAGGATGTTGATGTGCCAAAAACCCTAGCTTCCACATTAGCTCAACTTCTGAATTTACGAGCTAGAAACTATCCCCTATGGCTCTTCCTGCCTTTTCCTCTTTCATAGTCAGTCGTGTCTACTGTAGGTGCAATACAGTTGTGCTATCATTATGGCTCCGTAGCAGGTCTCCAGTTTGCCAGTCAAAAAACCCGCCATTTTAAGCTTACATGGAAAAACATCTACTTTAATATTATATATTATTAAACTTGAAAGCAGTTGTAGTAAAGTAGCAGTTTCTAGTAAACGATCCTCAAGTATGAAAAAAACTCAACTACTACGTTTTCCAACAACTATAGCGACAGTACTTCTTCTGGTCATGATGATGATGAGACTCTGTCTTTCCCAGTGTAAAGTGAGTAAGCATGTAACATGCCGTCGCGACCGACGCTCCTGCCCCCATTTTATATCTTCATCTTCTCTGCTCACAGCAGATATATCCATTTTAATACGTTCCAGTCAAGGAAAACCTGTTTTTGTATTCACATCTCGTCAACGACCTCATCTATGCAGACCACATGTATCCCTCTACCCTGATAGTAGTGCTTCCAGACACTCTCACTTTCTTCTCGTTTGCAGATAAACATAATAAAGAATCACATATACAGGGAGCATGATATATAAAGTGTATATTATACATTGTATGATAACGCATTATTAACACGCAAGTACATATTGCCAAAGCTGATGATTGTACGTGAAGGCATCATCATTTATCATCATATTTGCCTTTTTCTGTTTTCTTCATTACAATCCATCCAATGTCTTCTGTCTTCCTTCCTGTACACCTGAAACTCTCCTCGTCTCACTACACTAATTGGAATAACCATTATGAAGATTTTGCAAAGATTTGAGTACACAACTATTATTATAAAGAAGAAAAAGATGGTTGTTGTTGGTGTCCCATTGAGTAAGTAGCTCAATGGAAGGAGAGCACACTTTATTTATCTGTGCGGCATTCTCTCTTTCTCTCTTTCCCTCTTTGTGTATCATGGACATTTTGGTGAAAGGTGTGCTTTAAAGCGTCTAGATTTCCTCCACATTTTCTTCTCCCTCCTCGAAACTAAACACATATCAGAAGACTTGACTCTCCATCTCTAGTCAGCTTTCTCTCTACATAATAAATGAAAAGAGAGGTTGGAAGTCATTCAGAAGAAACGTGTTGTAAGGGAGTCTAAAATTATTATGAACAGTTGCAGAAGGTTCGCCAGACAACAGGAGTAGTGGTAGTGGGGAAAGAACATTTAATGGAAATGGAGGAAAGAATGGAGAGAAGAGCAGTTTCCTACAAGACACTTTTTACATTAGTGTAGCATAATTAAACGTTCAGCTAGCTGGTAGGACTCTCCGTCTCACTCTCTGCCTCACCGAGGTTGAGTCTAATGACTTGAACTAATGAAAACCTATTCAACCAACTGATGCTTCCGCCTCTTTGAATGCTACTTTTTCCACACAAGTATCACTCTTTTATCTCTCTCTCTCTCTCCCTCTCTCTCTTCCCAAAACATTTTTCATCATTTTCTCTATAATATTATGTATATTTATGTCTGGGCTTAGGACCCATCTCCAATTTATATTATATTATAATTATACCACCCACCAGTCCCACCATCGTCGTCATCACCACACCACTACCACCACCAACAGTCATATGAAAACTTACCTGCGTAGTTAGTTGATGAGGAAAATCTTAGTATTTCTATTAAAATCATCGAGTTCTCAGCAAAGACATCTTGCACATGGATGAAACATGAGCAAAAACTTTCGAAGATCCGATTGTGAAACGTTATGAGTCTCCATGAAAATCAAACTCACACACACAAAGTTCATCAGTATTGAGGCTTTTTTCTGTTGCTGCCAGACTGTTGTTGCAAATGGAGCAACTACCTATTAATGTTGTATATGTTCCTGTGAGCTTTGGTGAGATGTGTGTATATGTATGTGCAATTTCGTAGGCTTCATTATTTAAAGGCTCAGTCCGACAACAATAATAGGTATGCATGAATACGGGACCTTCCTCGTTTCCACATAAATTTATAGAGTGGTTATCCAACATATAACGGAGGGTTGAAATCTATATCTCTTCGAAGTTCGAAGTATGTACCTTACTGCAAGCATAAGAAGTAATGATGGCAATGCATGCTGTGCTTTGTGTTCACGTATGTTCCTTAAATTTGTTCAAAATCCATCAACTGCAAGAGACGATGGGAAATTTTGCCAATGTTGCCATCATTTTTTCAATGAATTTCCGTCCTTGTGGTCTATTAGTGTCAGCAGGATCTCTGGGAATATTGGAGTGTCAGTATCCCACTCGCACCGTATGCCTTTTTTCTGTATCTATTTATCTCTTTCCCTCCCGTGCAGAATACATATTTGATTGGTGCACAGGCACTGTAGGCACACGGTGAAAAGGAGTTTTGAACGTAGAGCTTGTTTTCTAGTAGAACAAGTTGTTATGCATGTCATGTGTAGTGTGGTGTAAACGAAAAGTTGAAAGTTGACTTGAAAGGTTCAAAAACTGATTTTATACTAGAGTTGTTTCCAGTTCCCATGCTTGCCACTGAGAGAACGTTGCTGTGTGTCCAAAGTCGTCATCCTTTTCTCGTACCATTTTACTCTTTTTGCATCAACTACCACCATACAACCACCACCATAACATCATCATCATCATAATCCCTACCTTGTGGTACATGAAATAACACTGATGATGATAAGCTTACATAAATATACAAGACAGCTTCATGATACGAGTGCAGCTAAAACCGTACATGTTTTTCTATTAGTGTCCATTTTTTGGATTCTCTGGTGAAAAATATTTATAAAGGGTTTTTTTTGCTGAGAGTGGCTGTCTGTTGTGTAAGCATATTATTGGATAATATTTTTGGTTTTGCTAGCCTTGCCACTAGTACTTGTAAGCATCTCTCTTTCCTGTCTGCTATTACTATTTTTTCTTCTTCTTCTTCACAATACTATACATATCCATGATGTTGAGGGGGAAATTGCATAGGTTTGTGAAGACGAAGAAGACTCGAAGAAAATAGGACAAGTGGGAACTCCATAGGAAGATTATATTGGACTTACCGATGCGTATCGATGGAGTAATGGGGTCTTCGCATCACCAGCAGTCGAGGGAGAATGTGGAGAAACACGCGGCGAACCCAAGGTGCCATCGTATGAGTTTGAGGAGAACGGAAGTGAACGTTGAGGACGACTACCGTTACACATATGCTGGAAAACACATCACATCACACATACACATAGAAAATTTCTTATCTGGCTTCATTACCTCATCGATTTTACAATCTACTCAGTATATCACTCTAGTTTACGACCTCAGAGCTCCTTCGTATTCAACTCTCTCTCAAAACCATTTTCTTCTCCCCTCCTACTCTACTTATATTTATGCATCTTTCCACATCACCGTGTCTACTCCCAACACATCCACTCACTCTCTCATCCTAGCACTCTTTCTGCAACCACTTTACTTCAACTCTGTCACACAAGAAAATATCTCTCCTTCTTAATAAGAGAGTAAGTGTCGTCGTGCTGTTGTGATACTGATGGAAAAAATGGAATATGAACAAGCAACATCACTTTCCCAACATAAAAGTAATATATTCGTAATTGTTCAACTTCACTTTCTCTCTCTTTTTCTTACATCAACCACCTATCTTACTCTCACTTTTTTACTTTTCTTCTTTCTTTCCATTACCCAGTCAAGTTTACGCCACCACCACTACCACTGAGTAGCAACAGCAGGCATAAAAATATAGTTGCAACTTCACATAATTTACATGGACATTCTCAATAATAATATCATAGGTTCTCACACAACTATATAGTGAAAAGAAGAATGCATGCAGAAACTGGGATGCAAAACTAACTTCCCAGCTCCCAGGTCTCACTCATCCATGTTCTCTCTTTCTTTCTTTTTTCTTTGAAACATATGCTCCACGATAGTTTTTTTCCTGTCAGTCTTTCACTTCACGCTTATTGTTATGTATTTTCAGGAGCTGAACCCAGACAAAAATAAAGTCTCCCTTTCTGTCTGTTTATGTGTAAGCGTATTTATGTCAGGGATTATAGGACCACTGGCAGATGTTGGATTTGTGAAGGAAAGGTTTACTCTTTTTTTTTTGAAAAACATTTGTGAGGTGCAATACGCTACGAACAACAACAGAATAAAAGATGGAGAGAGTGAAAGTGAAGCAAAGAAAGAGTTTGCGTTTTGTAGCCACACCATAGCAGCCATATTTATCTACTACTTGTGTGAGCAACTCCATAATAGAAAATGTTGCAACAATGTTAATAACAGCAATAATAATAATGATGATAGTGCTTCATAGATTCCCCTTACTTATTATCGTTGGTTCAATTCATTTCATCCAGAAATTTTAGTTTTCTTTTCGTTGCAGTTATTTTTATTCCACCTCTTAAGAAACGAATATCTTTTTCAGACCAATAAATTCTACAACAACAGGAGTAAGAAAAACGTATGAAAAATAGAAAAGAAAGAGAAAAAACACAGAAAACAAAATCTTCCTATGCCAAACATTTTTTAAAAGAATAATTCTTCAGGGTAGTCGATTCATTTTTCTCTCGTTTCTCCTCCTTCGTTCATGTTACTGCTCTTTTCCTTTTTTTCTTTCAAAGAAAAGAATACGATCCAATTATATTACGACCGTATTCTTCACCCGTTTTCCTGTGATACAAGCAGACGTTATTTTCTCTCTTCCTCGACACACATGCCCGTTATGATGTGATTAACAAATCTGATTCAAGATAATATATTTTCTATGTCTCTAAAATGTTTATAACAATTGTAGAGCCTATTTCTTAGGAATCTGTGTGTATGTATTGCTCTTTGATAATAATGATAATCCTACTAGTCATAATAATAATAATAATAATATTCTTTCAACTGCCATTTTATACCATGTCACAATGGCTCCTCACGTATTGTATACAAGAGAAGAAAGATTCTCCGTGAACATTTACTTCCTTCACACAACAATTTTTGCCTGGAGGTAGCACTTAATAGCTATTACTGGCACTCTTTCACTAGCTTTCTCTCTCTCTCCCTCTCTACAGTTTACTCTGTCACACTTAAAAATATGTTTTTGAGAGGAAAGATCTCTTCAGCAGCACTCTTTTGTCACCATATTTAAGCAACTACCTTCACATAAATGTATTTTCTGAGTCTATACAATATACTGAACCTACTATAGCTTTATAATAGTTGGTAATAAAGCTGCCACGGTTTGTGGCTTTTAGCATTCTCTTCGTTCTCGAGCTGGCCTTATGTATGCTTGCCAGAAATAGAAGGAAAAAGAGAGATGTTTCTTTGGGAATGTGCTGTTAGAGGTGACTATGGATACATAATAATCTTTTATTCACTCACTTACTAAACTGTAGAGTGCTCCTCACACTAAAATGGAAAAGTAAACACTTTAAAGTAAAACCGTTCTGCTGCATTCCTTCATTCTTTCCCTTGTCACATGTGAAAGTGAGCGTGATGGTGATAAGGATAATATGACGAGAAACCGGAATCTCCCTTTCAATATTTCTTACACGTTGGCAAATACAACAGTTAAAAAGTCGAATTTAACCATAAAGAAAACAGAGTAAACAAGAGTTTACTTTCAGAAAAATCACAGTTTCACTCCGAGTTTTTTCATTTTTTATATTTTCTTACATAAGGAAACTGTTCCATTTGATTACTCATAGAAAGAAACAACTGGAAAAATACATACCTATATAGATTTCAACCGAAATGAAAACGCACGAGAGAAAAAGGAAATCCCATTTTAATCAAAAGATAATAGGCTTTCATGAAAATTTTATAATTTTCTACTTGTGTTCTTTTGTCTTTTCTTCGTCGTGTTATATTTTATTCCACCTTCCATTTTTTACATTGATGCAGCTGTTGATAGAGATGATGATGAGAAATAAAGTATCACAATATCTATAAAAGGCAAAAAAAGAATGCTACCGACAAAATTCCTTCCAGTCATAGTTAAAGACGATGACAAAAGGAAGAAAAGGCTTATTTGCATTTTTTCTATTCTCAACTATCACCATCATCATCAGCAGCGCCATCAACATCACGATCATTTTTTCAGCTTCTCTATATCTACCCATATGCTACTTTGCATCCCAGATGCAGCATCATCATGCTGTTTCATTTTCCCTTTGGCATAATCTATAATAGAAGATGACATTTACAGCACAAGGGAAAAGAGACAAGTACATGACGACACTCACAAAGAATTTGGAATTGATGAAAAACAAACAGTCTACTTTTTTATTATATTATCCACTTAATGTAAATACGCTTTCCATTTATATAATACAATGGATATATCCCGTTTATAGCCAGACTATATTTGGAGAAAACTAGAGTGATATACTTTAGTAGATACACCTATATTAGCTTCATCTCTCCGCTAAAATATATAATGATACTAATAAGGTTCGTATACAAGTAGTAAGTAGTAATGTTTGAATACTGAGTCGTGCTAGTAGTAAAAACAACTTACCTGATGGAAACTAAGATCATGGCAAAGATTAGATACTTTCCTAGAAGTGGAACCACCAGGCTCGTGGGAGGAATGATTTCAACGACCAAGAGAAAGAACACATGGAGACTAATGAGAATAGAAATTGCCAAAGTCACCTAGACAAGCAGAAAGGGAATCAGAAAAAAACACACAGACAAGTTAGAAAATGCAATTTATATAATGTAGGTATATGTTATATATTATAGCAGTAGTAGTTCTTCCATCGAATGCACAGAAGATAACATGAGTGCAAAATCAATATAGGTATCACGTCTCATTCAACCATTCATCCATCCTTTTACGAATCGCACAAGGAAGTGCTTCGTTACGCCATGTAGTGCGCATTACGATATATATGCATAAGATGCTTGTCCACTTTACACACACTCAATAAATACATATATATTTCACTATTTATATTGCTAGTCTTTTATAGAAAGTTTCCTATATCATCTAATTTCCCTGTCTATTCCAGCATCACCACCACTACTACCACCACTACTGCACATATTTAAGATGTTTGTGGTACTGGTCGTCCATTGTTACTTCCACAGTTTTCATATACATTTTTCTCCTTCTCAGGACGAACTCGAACAAGAAATATAAAGAAAAAACTCTTCAACCATTTTCAGTCCTGCTTTCTCTTCGTCTTTCTTTTTCCTACCGTCTTTCTCTGTTCTCGTTCACACATAACTTTATAAATAAAACGTGTGCAGTTCACAATGATCGTATAAGATGAATATAACAATAAACGTAAACGAAGTTAGCATACAAGTAGATGATCGGATAACGAGCTTATCCTTCCTAACAAGGAGGAGAGAAAGGAGAAAAAAAACACGAAGAAGAAATTCCTTGAGTCGTTACCACATCAACAGCAGAAAATAGTGTGTTTTATCAACTATAAGGATGAAGGATGAGCCAATGTTAAGGTAGATAGGTGAAGAGGAAAAAGACGTGTGTGGGAGCTAGATTCTCAGAGATAGATATGTACACAGATAATTTTATTATTATTTTTTCTTCCTTTTCCTTCCCATCTTTCTTCACGTTGTTCCTCTTGTGGCTGCACTACAACACACACATTCAACGAGCAAGGGAAAGAGTGAGATGGAAGAAAGGAAGAGAACCAAAGAAGAAGAAAAAATACATAAATTCTTGAGAACAATTGAGCATATAAAGAGTGGAGAAGCTTAAGCCTACTTTTGGTATGTGTGTTTTGAGAGGAAGACGAGGAGAAGAAATTGCACTGTAAGTAAGTATAGTGGTGTTGTTATATTCTACGATTTTTTCAGGCATGAAGAAAAAAGACTAGTTTTCTGAATTCTTTTTTTTTCCTCAAGTGGGGAAGAAACAAGAAGTAGAGAAAAGGCAAGTGGAAGAATCATAAGGAAATCCAGGAAGACGAAGAAGAGAGAACAACACGCGAAAGGCAGAAAAAAAGAAAGACAAGGAGAAAGTGTGTGTATGAGTAGAGGGAAGAGTGGGAAGGATCAGCGAAATCAACCCCTTTTCTATTCTTTCCTCGCAGTTCATTTCATAAAAAAGACGGCTTTGGTGTACGATCAAACTATGTAATAAAACTTGTCTAGCTTCTTCTTTGTGTGAAGAAGAAGCAGCAAGGCAGCAGGATAGTTTGTTTTATTATACCTTTCACCAACTCTGCCAATATTGCAAAGGCTAACGAAGGAAAGGAAAAAAAGTTGGATGATGGCAAATGTATGCTTCTATCGGTGTTTGTAGAAATACTCATGATAAAGCTGAGTCAAAATACAGACCTTCATCGTTCTAGCATTTACACGGATGCTCTACTACAATACAACAGACAGATGGATACCTGTCTTTTTCGAAGATTCCTATCGCATCTGGAAGGAAATAAAAGTCTCCCGTTTTCTTTCTTTTCTTATTTTCTGTCTTCCCACTAAACCGAGTACATAAATGTACATAAATACACACAGAGGGCTTTTTCTCGCTCAAAGAGTCTTCAACAAAAAATAATAATAGCATTATTACAGCACCAGCTTCAGTAACAACTACAACAACAAAAAACAGAGTAACAAAAATCGACTGTGCCAAGCTAATTTTCTATAAATATTGTACATCCAAGTTATTTTCTTTTTGAAGCTGTAGAAGAAAAGAAATTTATAGACAATTGTTGTTCATGGTGAACCCGTGTAGAATCTTCGTTGCTTGTTCTTGCTTGATACGTGCAGACAATCGGGTGTGACGTGTATCAACACTGATTGACAAACGACGTTTATTACAGACAAGAATTGGAGAAAATCAGTGTGCTGGCATTATACAGAAAAAGTTAGACTGATGATAACAAATACACTTCGCTTCAACTCACACACACACACAGACAGTCAGGACACCCTAAGGTTACAGCATTACCACTACCGCCACCAAACGCATCATCTGAAATTCTCTCGTTTATGGAGAACATTTAGTTTAGTTTCAATTTTGTATTTCAGTTGCCATGGCAGACATGGTGGACGAGTAAGTAGGTAAGTATTTTAGACAAGCTGACAAACAAACAACCGTGTAGAGGTTATCCTCATCTCTGTCTTGTCGTTTCTGTAGGTAGGGGGGAAACTTATCGGTAAATAAATAATAATCGTAACAACGTCATCTCCAACATGAAAGTAAAAAGACAGACAATTTCCTGAAGATTTCTTTTCCTACAGAAGAAAACGGAGATTAAAGGGATCAGGAAAACCTGCACCCTGACTGTCTTGTTTTTTTTATCGTCGTTCTCTTTTTCTACTGTTTAGGATATTGTTTTTAAAAGAATAATTCTACCTTTTGTTTATTTATTGTATCCTATGCATTCCGGAAGAAAAAAATATTTCCTTGCTACAAAAACATGACAAGGGAGAATAGACCGGAACGTTTCTTCAGTGTTTTACTCATAAATACATATACTCAAAAAAGCAGCATTACACACCTTTCTCCGAACGAAGGAGAAAGCCATGTTGCCATTACTGCGTTTTACAGCTATTTGAAGTAGTACACCAGCAGCATTTAATACTACTCATCATCACCATCATGTTCGTCGACATCGCCATGGAATAATGTTTGGTAGTGATAGAGGAGAAATAAAACACGAGAGAGAAAAAACAGTATGGGTATTGCTGCGTTTCTCTAATGCTCAAATACACTTACTTCACTCGATAAAAAGAAAGAGTGAAAGTACTTGCACTTTTTTTGTTTGTAACAAGCATATGTTCTTCTCAAGTAGTTTGATCTTTTACTGGCTACTTGAGCAAAAAAGGAGAACATATAATATAAATGGTGTAGAGGGAGAAGAGATGGTGACTGCTGATGGTGTGTAACGACTACGTTTATTGGGATGTGCTTGTCGGGAATGAAAGACTAGAGCGAGAAAAGTTTTTTTCATCGTTTTTTACATAAGCTTTCCACTCACAACTGTATAGTTACATGTTTCCCAAAGCACAGGAATAAGAAGAAGGAGCGAGTGGAATTTGATCTGAAAACTAGATGAACTGTTCCAGTAGTAGTTGTTATAGTAGTAGTAATGGTTGCTTTTTTAAATGCTTTTTATGTATTGAAGTAGCGAAAAGAAGTTGAAAAGCAGAAGGAGAGAGAAGGAGAAAGAAAATAAAAAAGAGACGAAATGAAATGGGGAAAATGAACAAATATAGTTACATTTTGGTGTGCATGTAAAGCTATGAACATGTATGGTAGTGAGGAAGAGCAAGAAATGGAGAGAAAAAAGATGGAATTCGGTTTTTGGTTGGGGAAACATGTGCAAAGTTTTTTCTTGTTTTTTTTTGCCTTTTTTACTCTCCACTTTCCCTTTTTATTTTCTTGTTGATTTCCTCTTTTGCTTGTTGTTGTTGTAACTAGCTATTATAGACATACATGCATAGACCTAGAATTCTAGCATTTGTGGGGGAAATGAATTCTCGAGAGTATGGATTTTTTTTGTCTTGTTCATACGTACCTTTTCTCCAGAATCAGATGGAAGATAGAAGGTCAAAACGGTAAGAAAAGAGATTCCCATGCATGGGATGATGAGGTTGACGGTGTAGAAAAGCGTCTTCCTCCTCATCGTTATATTGAAAGTTATGTCCAGATACGGCTCGTCGCAGCAAGTGTAAAACTTTTCATTTCTAGAAAAAGAAAGAGAGATAAAAACATTAAATAAAGTAGAGAGAAATCGTCGACCTCCATCTTTATGTGACAGAGATGAACATTATCGAGTATTACACAATAATACGCGATGATTGACAAGATGACTTCATGTAATTTAGTCGAAGGTCTCTGCCTACGTGTGTTAAACCATGCAACCACGCACCAGTAAATCAGCATCATCATCACCATCCACACAAAAAAAGGAAGTTTGCATGATGTGATGTGAATGGGGAGTTATGTTATTTTTTATCGAATACTCTCAGAGGCAAGCAAACTTTTTTTAGCAGTCAGGTTATGTAATCCATCAAGTAAGGTAGTTAGAACATTACTAAACAAGTCACATTTCCTAATGCTCCTGCTCTTGATGCTGCTGATGATGAATGATACATCTCTTGTGAGATTTGATAAATTTCTGGCTCGTTTTAACATGTAGTAGTAAGTAGGCACAACAATAAGTTTAAATTTCGCTTTCCCCAGTTGCAGGCAATCTATGATGAATTATGTATGCATTGGTGTTTGAAGCAGGGGAAAAGTATGCATATATCTGTAATATGTATTAGGAACGTAGTGGAAGGAATTGCCTCAGTGGAAAATTTAGGCGTAGAATACATCATCGCCATGATCAAGGACGACAAGAGGAAAACTCTCATTGGCAAAATGCCAAGGAAAGAGAGTAGTATGGTGGAGCGGATGAATCGAGTTTGGGATGTAGTAGACCTGTTTGTTTGATATTTTTAGAGGAAAACTCTCGTTTACATGTATTTTTCTCCACTGTTTGCGTATAATTCACAATTTTGTCATTCCGCACAGAATTCAGCACACAGTATAAAGGAGTGGATGTGTTCTTGATTAAGATTCTGAAACGAAATGTAAATGAGCAGGAAGTAGAAAAAGGTAAATTGTATTAAAGGTATTATTATTCCATCAAAAATGAACATTCAGGACTGTGCCTCGAAAACGGATTGTAAGAGGCCGGATGCAAATACAATGCCCATAAATTTGTAGAGAGCTACTTTCTCATCACTTCGCCGTACCCCCAAAATAGACCATTTGTTTGTATCTGTATCTGTATTTTCAATTTGATCAGGTTGTTTGAACTCACATTTAAATGTGTCTTCAAAAAGTAAACTCATAAGAATAACCATAGAAGAAAAATTAATGAAGAAGAATTCACGCAAAAACGTTTACGAGCTTGCAAAAAAAGTGTGTTAACGGATTGTGTGAGGCGTACATAATTATACGATACGATTTTCAGTGGTGATTTCTATTGCAATTTATATTGAACTTGTATAGTATTTAGTTTTGATCTACACGCATTGTCCAAACTATAGGGTTATCTCGAAAAGGCTCTCATTTCGTTTACTTTCATTCATACGCAGCGAAAACTTGTTTTTCTTTTCGAGTGCTCTTCCTTTTTTCAATACACCTGAAATTAAAGCGTCTATGTTTTCAAATGATTTTTTCTTTGCTGAAACAAATTATTCTCTTTCATAATGTTGATGTAACCCTTTCATAAAAATTTTCTTTGAAAGGATTATTATAATGAATTACTAATTATGACATGAAATGGAGTAACATGTATCGCGAATATGCTGCATACAATATTAAAAATATATCATTAAAAAAGATTCAAGTATCATTCAAAACTCTTCAGTTATGTAAATTCCTCCAGCTATTGTCATGATTTTCCCCTGTTTTCTTTCAATGTTTTTGTCTCGGTCTGCACATCTAGTTTTTTAAGGAATCAGTTCTGTACTATATATTTAATAAAAATAATCGGATTTCTGAGATATGTACTTCTATAGCTTTGGATTTCTTTGTTAATTATTATTCATGTTTTGATGAAAATTGAAGTCACATTTATGGTAGAATCAGTCTCTATCCTCATCGTATCATCATTTGCATCATTATTATATCATGCTTGCAAGCACCTCTATCATTCCATTTTAATACAATGAATTGAAGCTGCACTTTCCTGACGTATGACAAATGTAATACAAACTACACATAGTAAACAAGTACACAAATTATCTACATACATGCACGACATGATGCTTTCACAATACATAATGATAATCTCATGGTTTCCTGGTTTCCTTGTGTTCACTGCCATTAGTATAGAGATAGAGAATATCATGTCATCATATGCCTTATACAGTTTCGCTCATTAAAGTGATTGATCAAACAAACAACGGTCGTTGGTTTATTAAAATTCACAGTTGGTTTCACTCAAGGGAATCATTAATTTAGATAGACAGTTGGAGAGGAAAAGGGAATATTAAAAACTACTAGCGATTTGATGTGGTGTACCCTCAACTCATGACTTATGACATGACGACCTCTGTCAATAGGCACCCTACGGTTACGTTGCCTCATTTAACCCCAATCAGTTAAAAGCCACAGTAAATTCCATCTGTTCCGCTCCAATTTTTAGATGCTTTTATGCAGCAACATCCTCACCGAAACACGTTACTTCAGAAGCACTCGGAGAACACCATCATGCACTGACGAAATTAAACAATTTTGTTAAAAAATAAACAAATTTTCTTACCGCACGGCTGGCACTTCTAAAATATCCCATTCCACTGAAAAGTAGAACGCTGTCAAGTCAACCCCAACCTCAACAACGTTGGAGCCTTCAACCTCATCAAAGTGGCGGAGATCTACTTTGAATCCGTCATAGGTCCAACTTCCAAATTTGAGGATGCACGTCTGCTCATCGAATGGAAAATACTCGACGTCGATCTCACAGGAAGACTTGTAAATGGCAGGTGGCTTCCACTCAACTAAACCGCTATGATACAACGTCGCTTTTGTGGCGAGTGTTACTTCAAAGTTCCCATCCGCACTAGTGAGCAACAGCAGAGAATCAGAGACAAGCATAACATCCAGCGAAATTTCATTTCATTTATTTTGTCCAGCCAAAAAATATCCATAAAATAAGGACGATAATGGCTGTAACAAAATCCTAGCAATATCACTTTACCCGAGTGTCTGCAGTTGTGTATTTGTACTATTTGTAGCAAAATAGCTTGCATAACATGTACATAGGTAATATCTATACATCTGTACAAATCTGGCCGGAGCTACCTAACAATCTGGTTGTGTAGGCCTCAGCAAAAAATTCCTTTACTGTGCACAAAATATCGATCAATTTCTGCTGATAGCAGTCGTGGCAAGAAATACCACCGAAATTTGAATTTGTAGCATCTAAGCCTAATTGAATCGGCGCGAATCCATCCATCCTCCATCATCATCATGGCAAACAAACTTGTGCTTACTTAAAGTATTCATAACGCAACATCCTATATTAATATACTTTGTAAATAGCATACAACTTGTTTAAGGATGAAGAATATACTATTTCAGTAGTGGAGTTTATTAAAGGCGCAATTTTTCTTCTCGTTTTTTTTATACAATCGGAAGCTATCTTCCTCCCTTCTTCATCTCAAACATTTGCATGGTTACTTTGAGATGAGCTAAACGCAAATATTTGAGTTTTGTTGCAACTACGGGCATTTTACCTATATTTACAAGAAGATATATAAATTGCAAAGAGAGAAGTTGAAATTCTACTGGAAAATAAAATAAAATAAAAACGGCTCATAGGAAGTCAAGAAATTGGCTCGCTGCAGGTGAAATGAGATACGTTTGATGAATATTCTGACATTCAGCTGGAGGTGACATGGCATAAATTTCTTTGACAAAAGTCTTCAAAGTAAGCACATAGTATACTGATACATACATTTAATGAGAGGCTGAACGTTCAGTTATGGTTTAAAAAAAACGATTTAATGTGTGAGACATAGTCGGACGTGAGGATTTCAGCAGATTTCTACTCGTAGATTTCCAACTGAAGTCACAGAGGAAAATGGAAGACGATGATGATAAAGAATGGAAGGAGCACTTTGCGAGCTGAACTGAAAATTTGTTCTAGTCGCAGAAAGGAAATAGCATTATTGCTATTTCCAGGGATGCTTTTGATTGAATTGAAAGGCGTGACACAGAATTTTTTGCTAGTGTGGTGTCTATAAAAACTTATGTATTCCTAAAGTATCACTTGATATATGATATGACATCATGTGGCTATGTGTGTTGTATGTAGTATGTATGATGGTGGTATAAGATGATATGTATTTTCTGGTGAAGAATGTGATTTGGAGCATGAGGGTCAGTTGACTTCAAATGAAGAGGTCAACTCTTTTATGTGAAAGTATGTGTACCATCATGATTACTTGTTATAGAGAACGATGTCAGGTCTCCAGATGTGATCAGAAGGCACATGGAGCATTTTCACGCCTCCGTACTCGTTGGGATCCCATGTGAGCTTGTAGTCGTACCAGAACTGTGGACACAAAGAGGAGAAAAAAGAACAGAAAGCTTTTTATTCATGTATTTCCAAGAAACACTTTTGTATCATTGCTATTTATGTAGGTATACAGCAGATGTGCACTGTTATGAAACCTGCACAGCAAGGAGCCAATAGGCATGAAATCGATAATATCCATTACAACTAAATAGTAAATAAGACAACAGACACGTCATGCTAAATTAACAGCGAGCAATAAAGTACTTATGAAGAGGCGTCGTGTCGTCCTCCACTGCCTTTCGATGTTTGACGGAAAACGTTTTCCCTGAAGAATGGGAAAATCAAGGCGGAGTGATTATTAGAATTTAAATATTTACCAACATGCTTGTACGACTACTGCTACTACTTTTAGTACTGGCCCTACAAAAATTAAATTGACATTCAACCGCTCAGCGAAAACTACTACAGGGAGCCAGTCCTCTTTCCACTTTTACTGTGTATTTTTACTCAAAAGAAAGTTTAGTTCGTGGAGCCAGGGAAAAATGTAAATAAAATAATATGCAGCAGGCCAATATCGCTACGAAAACGAAGAGGGAAAAGTCAATACAAACAAGTTTCGCTGGTTTTCATTCTCCAACTCTTTCTCTTCCTCGAATGCTACTTAATAATAAAAAATGGAGAAAAGCATGCTATTTACCATATGGATTACCATGTAGTTAACCAAGCTATATTACTACCACTACAACTACTTCACAAAACAGTTTGAAAATTTAATTTAAAAATTCTTCAAGTTGCGTACACTCAGCCAGTTTTCTTGGACTCCCTTTCGTTCATGCTGACATGAGTGTGGCCAGACACGAAAGATAAAGCTGTAGCTGTACAAGAAAGAAAGCTAAGAGGGAGAGAAAAAGAAGAGGAAAAGTTGGCTCTCGGTTTTTTCTCTTTACGTCCTCTTATTGTTGAACACATTATATCCTAGTAGTAGTAAATTGTATGATGTAGTGGTAGTTGTAGACTATAAAAACATGGCAAACATGACGATGTCGTGACTCACTCAGAAAGTAATTTTTCTTTTTTAAACTATCATGAATAAAAATTCATGACAGTATAAACTTGATAGAGATGAAGGGAGAGAGAGAGTGAGAGATATTGTAAAGAGTTGAAGTCACTGCTACAACATTATGCATTTTGTATAACACACATAAACCAGTTGTTATACAACAATGTAATATGCAAAAACCTCTCTATTCCTCCCTCTGTTTTCTTCCTTTACTTTCTCCCTATTTAAATCGATATCTCATGCATTTTCCCACAAAGTCATATTTCATTTCCCCATCCCAAATGAAAACATCTTTTTCATATGCATATTAAATAGAAGATTCTTTTAGAAGACTCCTACACACAGAATAATCAAGATGCGCCACTAAGAATGTATGAAATGTAAACTTGTATTTTTCCGGGATCATCATATTTTAAGCGAAAAAACTACATACAAAAGAAAAAGCAGTACACAATATAAAAGTTCTAACAGAATATTATGCATATTATGTAATACCTACCTAGGTATATATTTTTTTAAAGAAAGGACTTACTCAGACATTTTTTTCAAGTTATTACTTTTAATATTTATTATTCATCACATTCTGCTGAAAACTGAAATGTATGTAGACGTTGGGATACATTTGTTGGAGATATTTCTGAAGCATTCGTTTCACTGTTTTTGATGATGCAATAGCAGCATCTTTTATTAAGCTTAAGAGAACGATTCATTTCTGCATGAAAGAGGTTTCCTATTTTTCGAAAATGAAGAAAACATCAATTTTAATACATGTCTGTTCAGATTATTATCATTATTATTATTGTTGTATGAGCTTGATGAGAGAAGAAGATTAGGATGAGTTAATGGAAAGTGTGGTTGAAGTAGCAGTAGTTTGACAAATGAACTGTGTGAGGAAATAAGATACCACACATCCTTCACTGATCCAATGCCTTCAACAGCGTGCAATCCATATTTTATTTTTTTGATAGCATGTGCTTCTACTACACTTCTAGTGAGGGATAGAATGAAGAAATATTGTATAAAAATACCATTTCAACTCTTCATAAGCTTGATTAATCTTATCATAGTCATGAATAAGTTTCAGTCGTGCAGATGTATGCTTTTCTTGAAAATACTACTCTTCAATAGATAAGAGCATGATGATATTATGTATACAGATAGAAAGAAAAAACTTTCCATTGCTAGTTCTTCACTACTCTTTAGAGAAGCAATTTAGTTAGTTCTTTACCTTCTTCTTCCTCCTATGCATTATTTTCGGTTCAACCTTGTTTTCAAACTTTTGCCCATTCAAGTGTAGTTTTTTTGCGAGCTAAAAGAAATGTTATATCTTGTTCATCGCCATTATTCGTATCTTGATGAAATATCTTTGAAAACATTGCTCTATTTTTCTCAGTTTCTTTACATATTCAGCACTTTTATGCTCTTAGTATAATAAGCATTGACAAATGTGGAGACTTTAAATCTGTCTGTCTTCTGTCGGCAAGGCACAAATATAAGTTATAAGTAGCACTAGTTACTAGTTAGTTTGCATTATGCGTCATAGTTCGGTTTAAATTAGCCTAATTTTGGATGAGTATGGTACATGCGGGTAAACATAATTCCTTTCTTTGAATTTCCGTACTTTGTTTTAAGAGAGCTTTTTTAGTTTTAATTGTCCTAAATATCTTATTCAAGAATATGACGTAACATACCGAGGGATCCTTACTTTTGTTACTGTTTCGCAACTTTTCTCATGCAGATTGATTATTTGATAGTAGAATTCCAGTTTTATGGTATTCCAATTTTATGGTAACTAGGGTTTGACTTATATTCTACATACATTTGGCTATGGATCAACCTTAAAAATTTCATTTACGTAATAATTTTTTTTCCATACATATTTGGAATCATTCCGCTTTTTTGACGTGATTCAGTTATTGAAGTTATTTATACAATTCGGAATAGATTATTCCATATTGGTGATTTTCTTTACTATTCTGAGTGAATGTATGGCAAAAATATATTGCCAACTTGACTTAGTACTGTTGGAGCTTAGATATATATTTTTTCAGAACGACTTATTACTTATAATTCCCTGTAATGAACGTATTCAGGTGCACTCACAGTAGTTTTAATTAGAGACATGGAGATAATACTATGAAGTCTTTAGATCTCAAATAGAATATTTAAAGCATTTTAAATCCCTCACCACGAAGCGTAATCGTGTCGGTAGACTGGAGACTTATTATGAATGATTGGCATGTTCATATGACTAGTTTGAAAGGTAGCGCCTCTAGTCCCAGAGCTCTTTCCTCTCTCTCCTTTAAATCTTTTTGTCAAGTTCTATGAATTCAGATTTCAAAGACTGATCACTTCAAGCAGTAGTAATATAGAAGCGCATCAGTACATATCCTGCCGTAAATCAAAGGCAAGGAATATTTCTTCTTGTTTGATATTAGGTAGTCGACTTGTGCACCAATTTCATACGTTAATAAGCAGACTCTTCTCATGGTTCAGTTGAACTGATAATAACTAAACGAAATACAGAGAGACTCCTCACAAACAACAGCTTGCTTTAAAGTTCTAACTGCTTCAAACTGCTTTCTCTACAACAACTTCGACTTTCTCTGTTTGCTCATTATACACGGATCTATGCTCCAACATTTGATAAGGAAAGTAGAAGTGGAGAGAGAGAGAGAGGAATATTTTACGAGAATCAGTAAACGCGAGAGCAAAATATTTATAAACGAGCGAGTTTCGTCTCAATTATTCTCGTTAAGAATTATCATCATTGTGATACGACGGAAAGAAGCCAAAATTTTGCCATGTCTTCTTTGTATTCCAGTTCCCTTTGAACGCATATTAATTTCTCCTCTCTCTGGAATCGACGAGCAGTGGTTGGTATTTATATGGCGCACGCAATAATAATGGGAACAATAATACCAGCTGTTCCTTAGATAAACAACATTTATTGCTTTGTCAGAGAGTGTGTAGCATAAATACATATAATAGGAAACATAATAATCATACAATAATATATTGAACTCTTATAATCAATCGTAATTATAGAGATAGCCTACGTACTTTTCATTCGTGGACAGATTTCAACTTTAATGAATTTTCGTTCTCTTCCTCTTTCCTCTGCATGCCTCAAGCTTTCTGTCTCTCTCTTTCTCTCAGCCATTTCCCTTATGCCTGAAAAGCACACAAGTTTGAGATACCCTTCTTCTCGGATGATAACAATAATAACTATGCGAAGTATATTAATTTTCAGGATTCACGCAACTCATTTCAATTTTAATAAAGTAGCGTGGCCAAAAGGGTTCGAGAATCACCACAAACTCTTTTACAAGAACAAAGTTTTCAGAGAGAAAGGAGAGGAATCACTTTACAAGCAAACTCGCGCAAGATCCACATCAAAGACAATGAGCGACAGTTTGAATCGGTAGTGAAGAGAAAATCATGTCAACTCAGCAGCTGAATCAGTCACTTTTCTCAAAACCCTTCTTCTGGTTAAAAGCCCACACGTAAATGGCTCTATACTCGAGGAAAATAATGGATTCTTAAACTCTCATTCTCACACTCTCCCTTTCACCAGAGTAAGTGAACACAGAACATGGTTGCCACGTTTAAACTATTCTACTTCCAATGCCCACTGATTCGAAAAATTCTTTTGTTCAGGCAGCATTAGTGGCATTACAGATGCAAGAAAAACATTTATAAAATATCTAGAAGTGAGTTGTTTGATTTTGTTTTTGTTGTTCGAATTTAAAATTTCAAGTGTGGGTAGTGTAGCTACAAATTAAACGAACGAGAGCTGAGGCATGAGGGTTCGAAATACAATACTTTAAGAAACTTATGTATTTAAAAGCGCTGTATTAGAATACTTGTGTTAACACGATGCATCGCAAAACGCCAAAGCTTTTGCTCTACTGAAGATTCATTTATCAGATTTACGTTTTGAAAATAAAAAATGTGAAAGCGGCATCCTACCACCACGCATACACATATTATTCGTAGAAAACCCGTTCCATTCATTTTTTTTCTCCAAGGATTTTCTTTTACTTCCGTCTGAATTGCGAATGCGTGTCTGCATTTGACATAGAGTGCTTACTAGGAATTGTAGAGTAAGTGTACTACTGTTCCTCCACTACTACTGATGCTACTTGAATGAGGAAGTCGTTTATATATACTATCATATGAATTAATCAAGAATACTTTAGCATAATCTGGCAAATGCCACTACTCCACAAACAAGCAAACTCCACCGACTTGCATAACAACCAGCAATCCTGAATCAGAGGGCTTGACACTTAAAAAGTTACAATGGAAGAATCCAAACTAAAGTGGAACAATTTAAAATTCAAGAAAGTAGCGTAAGGATAGTTGAGACTGGAGACGCACATAAACACACGTTTACTTACACACACAAGCATTTCCACAATAAATGGCCAGTATGAGAAAGAAGGGAAGAAAAACAGAAACGGAAATTGGGACAGGGAAAATACGAAGGACACAAAAGAAGAAAGAGAACGGGAGACAAAGAAAACTTGGTGTTTTTTCTCGCGTAGCTGCCTATGTAGTGGTGGAAGAAATAACAGTTCTGAAACTGGAAGAACCAGTTTTTGTAAAAGAGGCAGAAGAAGACATGTAACGAAATAGTATCTCTTGACTAGACGTTACACATCATCAGCATTTTTCTCGAGGCTGCCAGTAGACATTCAGAGAAAAAAGGTAAAAAAAACAAGTAGTTGTACTAGTTTTATTTTGCAACGTGGGATGCTTGTTTTCTTCAGTAGGAATGTATGATATAGGAAACCAACCAAAAACTCATTCCAGTGAATTCTTTCTCTTCGCTTCTTTTTTTTTCGTCTTCTTGTTTCTCCTTCAGCATTATTATTATTATTTGTGTTAGTTGTGCCTTTCTATCGGTGGTAATGGTAGAGAAGTAGCAGTAGCATCAGTCAAGTAAAACAATCTCAAGTATTTTCCCCTTTAAAATGACAGAAAAGAAAAGTGAGTTCGACTCCAGTTGACTTGTGCGATTTATCGCACACTGCATGGAAGAAAAACAATGTATTTTTCCAAACGAGTATAAATAGTGGAAAGAATTGGTGTCCTGTTACTTTTTCTCCGACACATGCATCCAACATTATAAATACATTCGCGGTGGTGGTCTGAGCACTAGCGTGGTAGTCGTAATGTTTGGCATTTGACATGGCTGAGTTGGCAACACACCACACACACTTATATCTAAACGCAGTCTCACACGTCCATCGCTATCATGCATAAAGAAGATGCACGGTAAATAAGGAGGAGAACGCACTTTACATACAAAGTTTGAAGAAAGGAATGAAATCCATGCAAAAAAAATCCGTACCTAAAGCAAATATGAGAAGAGGGAAAGCAAGCTCAGCCTTAGCCCGAACGGGAAAAGTACAGTGGAAATAAGTCGAATGAGGGAAGAAAAAAAAATCTAGAAAGCGGCGGCGGCCTGAGTGACTGAATGTTTTGTGTGAGCAGAGCAAGCCATGAGTAATGCTTGTTTGGTGTGTAAAAGGAGACTAGACAAGCTAAAAAAAAATATGTAGATAGCAAGTCAAACATTTTCTTGTGTGGTGTAGTCTTTCAGTACGTATGTAAACATGGTCGACGTTAACAGCATCACAGCAGAAGCGGAACAAGCTTTTATATTAAAATATGTATCTAGTGTCGTTTTGGTTTTTTGGTGAAAAGAAGAGAAAAAAGAAGAAGAAAAAGAGAGGCGAGACGAATCAGAAGAAGACGAAACGAACATTTCACATCAGCTTTCAATTCCATCATCCATTATATTATTAGGTATGTAATGTAAATGTTTAAGCTTTTTCAGCAGCGATGGTTGGCAGTGATGATGGCGGCGGGAGTGGTGGTAGGGTTTATGTAAGAATAGCTGGTTTCACTTGCGAGAGACAGCAGACACGGCTGCCGCTGTTACAATCCATTACTTCTTTATACAGCCGGCAAAAAATTGATATGATAAAATGTTTTATCATCATTTTCTTGTAATAAAGGCCTGAAACGAGGCCCCTTTCCAGTGATGCACGTCTCACTCGCTCCACCACTACTGCTCCGTCTTGCTTTCTCTCTCGGCTTTGCTGGATGCATAGAGATATATCCTGCGATACAAACAACAATGTGGCTTCCTCCTTCTATAGATACATGATGTAATTTATATGCATGTATAGTAAATATATCAGACAGACGCTTGATTCATACTGATGATATATAATATGGTATGATGTACAGAGAGAGAGAGAGAGAGAGAGAGAGAGAGAGAGAGAGAGAGAGAGAGAGAGAGAGAGAGAGAGAAGCAGTGGTGGTGGCAGTGGTAGTTAAACGGATAATACGAAAATTCTGACCGCAGGAGCGCAACCAAAGTTAAGCCTTTGTGTAAATTGAGGGAGTAAGTAAGAAAAACGAATGAAGACGCAGTTTGCTTGATGCCCTCATAATAGATACAAACATGTTAAACCCACTACCACCACAAAACTAGCATGTTGTTGATGATCATGATCATAGCGATGATGACGACCGTATAAAAGAGCGAAAAACTGCTAACATTACATCCAAATATGCTCATTCCATCTACGTATACATTGTTATGGCACATATCAGTTGCTCGCGCTATTATATCTTGTCTGAAGGGAAATGCCTGAGAAAAACGCACAGTTTCACAAGTAAATATACATACTTTACGAAAAACATAAAGGCATGCTGTTATTCCATGTGCATAAACCATTCTAGATCCAGTCGTTTTGTGGGAGTGAAGAATAGTCGTAAGCAGTCGTGGTAGTAAGAGGAAACATAGATTTTATTGCATAGGTGACCACCATATTTCATATATATTCTGCCATTTTTCGACCCTTATTATTATTACGACTAGCATCACCACTACTACATACCACCGCCGCCGCCACCACCACTATTAAAGTCTGTGTACGTTCCTACTCCTATAAAACTCCATGCTGCTATAATACTCGGTGTCCATTAACGATGATTTATGCCGTTCATTCTTGTGAAACAGCTACACAAGAAGAACAACGAATGCGAATAACTGGAAAAGGAAGGAGTAGCTGTAACTTTCCCGCTCTCTTTCTCTCTCTCGCTCTCACTCCGTCTCCCTCTCTATCTGTCGTTTGTAGTAGCCAACATTAAATTATTTGCTGCAATGTTATTAGTAAGCATTATTTTCTCTGCGAAATGCTCAGCTCACATATTCAGCGGTAATGATGCCACATAGGAAAACGACGAGAGATATAAAATCAAGTCAAATTATTTACATGTTCTTTCAAATATACAGATTTACACATTATGTTTGAGTTACACTTGCAAATGGAGTTAGCGTTTAAAGTGAATGCCATATGCTTTCCCCTCTTGTTTTTGAGTGAAGGAAGAAAAAAACACAAATTTCGCAGCGCTCTTAACCATCCGCATCTCGTAAACAGCAAGCAGAACAAAACAATTTTTCTTTTAAACTGTTAAAATTATCGTAATGTTCTGTAGATAAAAGAAAACATAAAAGGGGGTAAGGTAAAACTCCTAATTTGAGAGAAAGAGAAAGATAGAGGTTTACATAAGCATAAAGGGTTAAATGATGCAATGGTGGTGATAATAACAATAATAGGAGTAGTACTACAAAAAAAGTATATAAGCCACCAATTTTCCTTCCTTTTGTTGCATTTATACAAAACGGTTAGCGAGAGATAGAGAAGGGGCAGCTTTACGATGATGATGACGATGAAATTTACTATTGACAAAAGGAATGAGCATACTGTGGGAAGAGGAGTGTAGTCATACAGACTAACCACTGCTATAGTTTTTCTTTGTTACATTGTTCCCCATCAAAATTTCAAGGTGTTTTTAAAGCATCACTCGTCTCGTCAGTCAAGCTGGAAGAAGAGAGGAAAAATGGCGAAAAGCTGAGCAGCAAAAAATTACAATGCATATAAAACAGCTTGACTTTCTCTCCGTCTCCCTCTGCTTCAGCTTATTGTATGTACACTTTTTGTATGTGTGTTTGGAATATGCCCGGATTCATAGTATCCAGCAACTTGAGCACGAGTCGGTTTTATTGGAATGGTAGAGAAACTAGTGAGATGTGAGCCATTTTTGTATGTGACTGAAAGACAGACAAAAGGGGAGGGAGAGACATAGAAAGAGAGAGAGAAATAACCAGGTTGGAATAGGATTTGTATTTAGACAATAGTAATAGAAAACGGTAAAGAGAGAAATGCTTGGTCTGGTCGTCGTTGTCGTAGCCGTCGTCGTCGACACTGAGCATCAAAGCAAAATCGTATAAAAAGGTTGAGTGTGCATCAATGAATGAAGCAAGTGGAAAGTTGTAGTAGTAGTCTTCGTTGTCCTAGGATATAAATATATATATTTCTATTTCTTCACCAAAGCTTGTAGCAATGGGAATGGTGAATGCAATGGTAGTAGTGATAGGGATTTTGGTGCTGAGAAGGTATAGAAAAGTATGGATATTGTAAAAAGCAGCAAGCAAAGCGGGAAAAAGGGTGAAAGCATGGAATAATAGTAATTTTATTCATTCGTAGTAGTAGTAATAGTTTTACTAGTAGTAGTCGTGGTACTAGGCTAGGAGAATAGAGAAAAAAGAGTAAACCGTAAGATAATGCAATATCTACAAAGCGTAAAAGTGATTTTCCCGTTTTTGTAGCCATTTAAATTGCTATACTGCCAAGTCAAAGTCCTTCTCTCATTTTCCCATTTGTGTTTGCAAAAAAAGACGACAAAAGCAAACGATCATGAGGACGATGATGATGATGGCGACGACGACGAATCTACTAGGTTGTACTTGTACCACTTGTACCATGTAACTGGTACTATTGACTGTTTCTCTTTGCGCTGACTTTCATGTTGGTTTTATCATGTTCTTAAATGCATGATTGTTACTGCTGTAACTTCTGTGTTCCTATTTTTAAGCATTGCAATCTATCTGCTATGCTATTTTTTGTCTTCGGTGAAGCTGTCAGTTACTCTATCCTTATGAATCATACAGAGTTTTCTCTCTGAAAGTTGAACGAATACTAAAGCGCAAGTTTTGGATTATACATATTACCCTTTTGTCACGGTGTGTGACTGACTGTATACATGGTAAACATAACTCGTTCCTCTACACACACAAAAAACGATGTAGTATTTTGAAACGGCTTACTCTGTTGTACTTGATGTTTGAAATGAGACAAAAGAGAAGAAAGAAAGACTTTTCTTTCAGTTTGTTTTAGAGAGTAAAAGAGATTTTTAGTTCCATTGTGCACTTTAATGTATTCGTGCATGTATCAGGCCATGGTTGAAGAACCAAAAGCAACGTGTTTGAAAGAAAACGAGTGAAAGCGAGAGAGAGATAGACTAGTGGATTGACTAGGTGGATGGAATAGTAAAAATCATCATTTTGCTTCTGCTGCTCAATCCACTACTGCTGCAATCCTCACCAAAGGTAATTTTCTAAAGTTACGTGAAATGGAAAGCACCAAACTGTTTTTCGGTGGTGGTCGTGGTGGCAGTGATGGTTGTAGATGTGCTATGTTGCACACATGCGGACATTGATTTGGACACATGTTCTGCTCCCGCTGCCGCTTCTGCTGATACTGATGGTCACATTTTATTAGTGTTTCATAAAATACAATTATACAAGAACAGAGATTATAAATGTATATCAGCAGTGAAGAGTAAATTCTGCAATTACGGGGACAAACATGGTGTAGGCTCGCGAGAGAAAGAGAGAAGAGACATGATGCTCTGCTACTGCTGCTGCTGCTGCTGCCACATCATCTTAATTTGTGAGGCTAACATGCTAAATGCAATTTAGTAAGCCCATTACTCTATTTTCCATTTTATTATATCTTCTCCATTTACAGAAAACACTAATGGGAGTAATGCACTGTTGGAGGTTGTTCCAGTAGATCCCACCATAAGGAATACATACACTCTAGCCATTACTTGACATTGGATTGAAAGTGGTAGGTAGTTTGTTGTTCGTAATAGCATAGCATGCTGATATTATGTACCTATATCCATTTATCTACTTCTACCATGCCAGCAGGGCCATCACACTGTTACTAATTTTTTGCTGGCACTAAAAATTATTATTACCGGCTATCAACCAAGCCTGGACACTTTTTATGTATGGCTTATCTATGGCAAATTTTTATTGGAATTACAGGCACATACGCTCTTCTCAGTGATGGAGACAATGTAGAAGAGGATCTCTGGTTATTAAAAGGAAAAAAAGCCATTTTGTCAATATACTTGAAGGGGAAAAAGTGATTAGGGGAATAGAGCCTCTGGAAGTGGAAGTAGTGCACCAAACTGACATGGGTTGCTTGGGCAAATTGCTTAATTTCCATTCCATCAGCTTACAGCTGCTATGGATATGTACGCAGGGCTCATGCATGTATACATCTACAGCAATCTGATATGAAGCTCACCATTTCTCAAACTCTCTTCCACCAACACTTCTCTTACAACTAAAAGCAGCGTACAAAAACTAGCCACAAAATATAATGTATTATAATGCAAAACTGCATCATGATCATGATTCGAATATGAAAGTATGGCAGTGGTGGTGGTGCCGGTAGTGATGGGGAATGGTATTGGCGTCGATATTTATCATCATGAGGTGAATACAACTTAAAATGGATTTTATTATAGATTTCTAGAGCGTTTGCTTTCACTGCGAAACTGCAACCTATTCATGCGCTGACAGATATCTATCCCTTTCCTATTTATACTGATCTACTGGATGTTTCTCATAGCTAGATTTTCTCTTCTCTCGTTCCATCACTGGAGGTTTTACAAAAATAAATTGCAAAAGAGATGGATGAAGGCAAGAAGAGAGAGACTAGTGTTAGATCTGAATAACGTTAGCATAACACAGAATCCTCCTCCTCCTGTATGTTGTTTTTTGTATTTAATGAATTCTTAACATGTATTCTTGCTCCGCGTGGGATGGAGTTTGGCAGTGGAGTATTCAGAGGAAGAACCAACTTTTATTTCCTGTAGTGTTCCACGCTATTACCCACCACCACCCATTTTCTCCTTTTCTCTCTTTCTCTCTCTCCCTTGCTTCCCAATTCCATGTGCTTTCCTTTTTCTCTTTCTTTAGACTGCTCTTCATTTTCCCAGTGTAAGTGTACTACTGCCAGCATTGCTGCCATGAAGTATTTTCCGACAGAAACTACAACTACTACAGCCATTATGTGCCCTAGCAGTTTTACTTTTTTGTGGGTCTAGTTTTCTTCCATTATTGTTAATAGGTTATTCGAGTAGAAACATGAAATGCATAAGAAGGGGAATAGGGAGGGAAGAAACAAGCTGGAAGGCGACGGCTCAACTATCTTTACCAGAAAAGAAAGAAAAAAAACTATTAAAAGGAGGATATCGTAACGGCAAAGACAAGTTTTTCTCTCTATGAGCTAAAGAGAAAGAGATGTGTGTGTGTGTAATTTCATATTAATGGGCAAGTCCATGGTAAAGGGTCGCTCTAATTAGTAAAATGGATGTAGCGAAAATACTCATTTACCTTCTCTCCATCTCTTTTCAGCATATTGTCATTGTTTGTTCACATGCATGGGTAAAAGTCTGAGTGAGTACTGCTGCTGTTCTACATACTATTCTACTTTGATGTTGTTGATGATGAAGACTCGGATTGTGGAAGATTTTTTTTTTGGTACTTAGATAATATGCACTTTATATACTGGTAAATTCTCACGGAGAGGGAGGATGAAGAAGGAGAGAAAACATTATACACTTGAAAATTATGGATAATCACAACATTACTCTCTCTCTCTCTCTCCCTCTTTCGTTCTCCTCTCTTTCCATTTTCGCTCAGAACATTATAATTTGGCTTGTCTCGAGTAATCTGGATGGGTGTAGGAGCGGTGAGAGGTGATGGCTGTAAGTGTAATGTTTGTTATTGTTGTTGATGTTGTTTCTCTGCGGAGCAAATTTTCAAAGAGCGGGAAGGAGGCTGCGAGTGAGCGAGAGAAAAGTTTTACAGGTTTATCTTTCCTTTTTGCAATACATAATTACTAAAAAGGATTTGCAAAGTACTGGAATTTTCCTAATTATTCATTAGAAGTTTTACAAGGACATGCAACAAAATCCAACTTGCGTTTAGCAGTGTGGTGAAATATTTACGAAGGAGAACATGCTATGTTACGTAAATAGGAGAACACAAGACGAGAGGGAGGAGGACAATAAGAAAATTGAAAATTGCACAAACTGTGGTAATAAATGGTTATTAGTATGGCAACGAGCGATGATAATTACTTATCCACTTTATCCAACTGATCCATTAACAAGCTTGCAGAGAATACACTACGACAGGACTAAAACTAATTGCTATCTCTACTATTTCTCTTATTTGAAAGCTGGCTAATATAATGTTTACTAAGAATATGTTCAAACATATAGCGGATCTATAATTTTATAAGGAAAGTGATAAATAGAGTGTAATCGCTGTTACCTGTTCCACCCAAAGATTTGTCGTCATGATTTGATTCTTGAGATTCTGAAAGAAAGTAGAAAAAACCATTATTATAATCGCTTATTATCAAACAAACCCATTATACATTAAATGCATAGATGTCTCACAAAGTCACATAAAATGCGCTAAAATTCCAGTGCATGGCATATTTTTATCGATGGGCTGTAAAATCAGTGAAAATCGTTTTATGCTAAAATATGCACAATTTCCTACGGCTTTCTTTCAGTTAGAAAACAACGAGAAGAAAAGTTATTGATAGATGAGAAGTAGGAAGGGAAGAAGAAGGAAAAAGAGGATTAAAATAGTTTTGTTTGTAAGGAAAAAATAAGGAAAGGAAAGAGAAAAGGAGAAGGGAAAGTTGTTGAAAAAACTGGAATTGTGACAATGCCGTCCCTTTTCTTCTTCCACTTATTCTACTGTCTGCTTTCTCATTTCTGCCATGGAACTACTACCACTGCTGCTGCTGCTGCTGATGCCGCTACCTCTCCTACAAACTACTTTGACTTTTCCACTTATTTTTTTATCTGTCGCAGTATAATAATATGCTATACTTCTTGTTGTTAGTGTCTGCATGCATATATTTATGTGGCTTTCTCTCTGTCAGTCAGATTCTACCAACTTCATATGCCTTGTTTGTGCATAAGTGTATGTAGGATTTACGTATTTTGGTGGAATAATAAAAGAAACACACTCAATCCAGACACTCGGGCAGGCATGACTGTCAGGCATATATATTTCTTCAAATAGACATTCTTCACATCAAAATGTGTACTATATGCATTTATGTAGCGGTGACTTTTTGTATACATGAAGATGATAGCATTGGCAGAATTGGCAACTAGAAGCAAGAAGATTCGATCTCACTAGAAAGAGTTTCAGTGGGAAGAGGGAAGAGAAAAGATGATCAAGGAAAACGGAAGCTGACTGGCAGTCTCAGTTCTCAAGATCATGACGATATACACATGCACATTGACTTTTTGTACTTGTATGCACATAGGTAGGTATATAGGCAGGATAATATATAGATGTAGACATATACACACAAACACACATTTTGGGTTCTCTATTTCTACCACCACCACACTGGTATCACCCCTACAACCACCATCACCACCACTAACACTGTACTCTATATACGGCATGACAAAGAGAAAGTGAGACAGAGAAAGAGTGGCATAGTATGCGACGAGAAGCGTGTTTTTGTGCTATGGAGCCAATATCATGATCATCATCATCGTCATCACAAGCCCATAGAGAAACCCGAAGGAGCACAAACATGGTACTTTTCATCCATTTCTCTTTTTTATAAGTACCAAGACATGTATGTTTCCACATTAAATACCTATATTGCTCCCCATTGTGCACCTACCCTATACACTAAACTGCTTAGATGCATGCCTCTTTTTTAAAATCTATCATAGCCTTTTATATAGTACATACATACCAGTACTCCTACACACTTACCATCACCACCATCACCAGGCCTCCACCACCAAGCAAAGTTTTTTTTGTGCATATTCACACAGAGACCAGTGTACAATAAAAAAAACTCACAGAGTCTCAGAGTATTCGTGAATGTCGCGTGTAGTACTAGTAGAGGAGACAAGGAGAAAGAGCAGAATACCACCAAGGAACAGACTTGGAGTCAGAGAGGAAGATGCGAAACTTGAACAGCAGCAGAAGCTTCCATACACACCAAAAAAGCAATGCAACAAAGTAAAGAAGAATATTAGGTGAAACGATCTTGGCACCATCCCACGTTTTTGTCGTCGGTGATAGCACACCAGTGCTTGTAGGAGTAAAAGTACTACTAGTAGTGGTGGCAATGAACAAACAAAATATGTAGTTTGTGTTCCACTGAAAAAGTATAATATCATTTACTAGAGATACACGGCATGATTTCCAAGAAGCAGAGAGCAGAAGAAGAAGATGATGATGATGAAGAAGAAGAAGAGAGAAAAAATGTCTATGTTCTGCTTGTCATAACACACAAAACTAGCTGGATCTTCTACTTCTATTATTACCACCGTGAGTTTGGTAATGTATATTGCATATAAAAATGTGCATGAGCTTACACAAACTTTTACAGAGCTTATGATTACTATACGCCTTTAGTACAGTCGCCTGTTTACAGATGTGCCACTGCTATTACTACTCAAAAAATTGAGACAGTATATATGTTTTCTTTCATACCAACATCCCACACTAGAGAAAGAAACGAATCTCTGAATTCAATTTTTTCTTCTTCTTCTTGTTGTAGAAGAAAAAAAGATAGAAGAAAAGTTAGAAGTGGAGTACCATTTTTTATGCATCCTACTTTACTTGTACACACATTTTTCCCTTTGTGAAAAAGAAGAAAACCGAGAATAGTTCTATCAGTAGATATTATATAATATATGTAGAGAGAGAGAGAGAGGGAAAGAGAGGAAGAGAAATGGAGAAAATGTTGTTCACTTTCGCTTTTTTACTCGCTCACTTTCTCTCTCTCTCTCGTTCCCTGTCTCTTTTTACAAACTCTTTCACAAAAGAGGGCTATCACTATCACCATGCAAAGAGCCAGCGCAATTTTTTGTCTACGACACACACTCACAAGATGTGCACATATGATGATGATAACATATACTTATAGAAAAAAAGGTTAAACTTTTCCTCCTGTTATTCTCCTTTCTTTCAAGAAAAAGTTAAGTCAGAAGATTTCTCTCTTTCTCTCCCTAGCTTCTCCTCCCTTTTTCTGATAGTTCTTAAATTACGATTTCTCCTTCTAACGGCACTACCACTACGACGACCGCTTGTTTTTTCTTACCGCACACACACATACACATAAAAACACGGTTATTATCCTTAATACATTTTTGCTTCTTTCATAAGAAAAAATGGAAATGCTGATTCCCCGACGTTATTGCTTACTCTTTTTTCTTTGCGTTTTCCCAAGGAAAAACACACACATTTGAAAATCATAATAATAATGTATCATATGTCTAAAAACTATTCCGTACTTTTTCTGCTTTTTCACGTAAGTCAGCAACTAAACCATTTTTTTCGGTTTTCTTCATTTTTTTTTTCTCTTTCCCTCTCCCTCTCTGTCTTGCATTATAACTGTTCGAGATGAAGAGAAGAAGAAAGAGAGGGCTCGACCAATGTTGTTGATGATGAATATCATCTTATCCTTCTATCTCTCTAAGTAGGGTTTCTTTTATTTTTACAGATAGTTCACAGTAAGCTTGTTCACAGTAAAGAAATAAGAAAAAATTGCTTGAAAAGAGGATGTAGAATGCGGGCATTAATATTTGTGTTTATTTCGTTTTCCTTTTTCTCCTTTTAGTTTTGGATGTAAAAGGCAAAAAATCTGTCCGTTCATTCATATTATGTATGTCAGTTTGAGATTTTCACCAGAGAAAAAAATGTTTCCCGTTCACGCATGAATTTTTGTGAGTACAAAAAGTGGTAGCAGAAGTTCTTGCTGTTGTTATAAAAATATTACATGCATATACTGCATATTGTCGGCCTTACTATTCTCATATTGCATATTTTTGTCTGCCGAACACTAAAAAATTTTCCATTTTAGTAGGCTACCAGTATTCAAGAAAATAGGTACACTAGACAGAAGCAAGATTGCTTGGTTTAGAGTTTAGAGTGGTGTACAGAGAGCATCACTTTTGCTCCACCATGAAACTCCTCACACAAGCTTTTTCTCAATGACCATTATGTACGCTGCTGTTGTTGGTGGTATGTATGGTGACGATACGCAAAGCAGAGAGGCCCACATGGAACGGACGCATGCAGAGCTTAGAGATTGCATACTTTTCTCTTTTTATTTCCGCCTTTTTCACTCGTTATATTCCAGTCGACTCTTCATAACGCGACTACAGAGCTCAAGTCTCACTACCTTGTATTTTGCAGCTTAATTTTTTTATCTGAGGAACAGAAACCTACGCATACATGCATAATATTTCATTCAGTGAGTGTACCATATTGGCCGCATGCTGTTGTTTCAGAACAACCAGGACTATTTTAATAATGACATAGTGAGCAGCAGCATCGGTAAAGATTGTTTTTATTTTTTGAGGAGAAAGGGTTAAAGCAGAAAATAGACAGTTGGAATTATCTGTGTACCGTGCATTTTTCATGCTGCTGTGAGCAATAGAGCGAGTGAGTGACTGAGTGAGACGATTAATCTAAAAGCAAACTCTCGGTTAAGCTACTGCAAAACCGAGGTTAATTCCTTCGTTGCCTCGGTTGATGATGTGGACAGAGGTATTTTGTAGATTCCCCAGTAAATGTATTTGCTAATGCATATAGTATGATAAGCAGAGGGATGAGGATTACTCTCGATTGAATTTTTGAATGATTAATATGCATGTAGTATTTGCCTCCGTGTGAAGAAGCGAATCAAAAAAAATGTGCGTGTGAATGTTAGACAGTTGCCGAAATGCCTTGTTTTCTATCCCTTATCTTATGGTTATTAGCCTGACAAGAAACTGAGACGTAAATGTGTTTGAACCGGCCAACTAGCATAAATTCCGACTATCCGGCTACAGTGTCATGCAGAAAAGTTTTTCCCCAATCTACACGCAAAACACAAATTCCTTGGCATTTATCATCTTTTAATTTTAACATCCACCAACACACCATCATCAGACAGATCAGAGTAATAAATGGAAGGCGGAGGAGGATCACTCTTCCATCTTCTTCCACCTTCATTGAATTTATCTCTGGGAAAGTAGCAAATGATTATGCTTCCTCCCTCCTACTTCTTATTCTCCTTTTCACGCTTCTTCTCCAGCAACGAAGAGAAATAAAATATATCCCTCCATATACTGCTCACTGTACATTCTTCATGACAAGATTACCATGACTTCATCAATATCACCCCAGGGGATTCTCATTTCCCACATCCACATCGAAAATTCCGGATTCTTTGCTCTCACTCAAGTACGGCTCAGCCCTAAACCTTCTCCGTTAGTCTAATAATGCTTCGCTTGTAAAAAAAATATGTATCTCTATTTCACGAAAACCTCTGAACGAAGAGACAGCTTTACACCATAAAACACTTGTGTATTCACACATAAGAAACCAGAGGGAGAGAAACTTGTTTCCTCTCAGATTTTCTTGCACTCTGTGCCTCTCTGTGTGTGCATTCTAAATTGAGGATATTTTTCAAAAAAATAGCTGTGTGCTGCAAAGTATAAATATGCTGGTAGAATAAATAATGACACCTAAGCTCTTTTACCAAATCTAATTTGACATTTTTTGAGGCAAAATGCCTATCCACGTATTTATTATACTATACTACTTCGCTTGATCGTCATTCCAAGAGTACAGATATACATATATAAAATATATATACAAGGGATGATGCTACATGATGCTCTTATGGGAATGTAACATAAATATATATTCAGGTCCTTATATGTGTAAAATAGTTACGTATGCAGGAGAAATTTGTAAAATTTGTCTGTAGCCTAACTGCGAAGTTGTGTAGAAAAAAAGAAAAGGGCTATACAGATATACTGTTAACGATGATGCTCAAATCTGCTGGAAGTTTTTCTCTAAATAAATGTGCACTTGTCAGTTGACTCTCAGTCAGATGCTCAGGTTTCCCCTCATTCCCAGTCATTGTCGATTGCTAAAAAGCGTGTAAGCATACCACCACTACTACTACTTCCACCACCTTTTATGGCTACTGATGGGGATGATGCGCTTGGAACATTGGGAAAACGTGAAGAATATTATTCGCTACTCCTCTCACAATCAGTCACTTCCTTTTCTCCATTGCTTAAAGTATTTTCTTTTCCTTCTTTCCCTCTATTTCTATAGCTTGTTGTTGTAAACAGTGCTGGCATCCATGACGGCATAGCTTTGAAGTGAAATGGATGATGTGATATGGTGATGTACTACGTGTGTTTGTTGTATTCTCTTGTGCAATAATAGAACAGGGAAAGTGCAATCTAATACCAAACATGCAGCGGGAAAGAGAAGAGAAAGTGAAAAGAGAGTGAATGAGTGGTTGTTTGGTTGGGAGAAGTGGAAAAGATGCTCCTGATGTATACGTACATAAATTGCTTCGACTTGTGTGTGTCTGTCTGTGTCTATGGGCTTCATTCGCTTTATTTTTTCTCTCTCTCTCTGTATGTATGTATATTTCCGCTTGTCTTGTACACGTTGTTTACTCCGGAATACGTATTCTAGAATCGCTTTCACCCAGCTTTCGTTTTTTCTTTTCTCTCTTCTTCATCGTCTCTCCTGGGGCTTGAGGTGAAAAGATGGTCTATCTTTATTTCATTTCCTTTGCCTTCAGTGTATCAGTAGGAAACGAATTGCTTTCATTTCCACTCTCATATTTATTAGCTACCTCATTTGCTCCTTCTCAAAATATTATGTAAGGATTCTTTTTTCTCTTTCTCCTCACATTATTGTTATTATTCTACATGGAGGGATCCCTTTCAAAGTGAACCATCCTACTTACATCTCAGCAGATTCCGTGAGGCACAACAAAGAAGTTTGACTGGAGAGAAAAGGAAGCCAGAGAAAACCATGGATACGCATAAATGCATAAACATGCTTGCAGTTGTTGTTGTTGTGATTGAAAATGGTGTAGAAACCAAGAAAGTGAGGGAGAAAGTAAAAGAGTAAGAAAAATAGCACGAGAGAGAAAGCAGTAGAAAGGAGGTGAATGGGCTCACTGTTGTCAACATGATAGCATGAAGCAGCCACTGCACTAGTAATAGAAGCCGCTTTCTCTCCCCCTTTCTTTCACTCCATATCCCTTCAAAAATCTATCTGTATTAGGTAGAGAGAGAGAAAGTGAGTCTTACTCTAGCAAATGTGTATACATCTTATGTATAATACGGTACTTAAGTGGATTTCTATCTCCTACGGGTTTGTCGGCTTCAATCTTTGAATGATTCTCCTCTCGGAGCAAGAAAAAACCCATACTACTTCTGACTGAACAGCGGAGAAGGATCTCAACTCCCAGTTTTTTTTTCTTCAGCGTCATGCAAGGAAATACATACGATTACATTTGTATACATACATTCTACTTATTCATATGGATACATATCAATAGCCATTACATCTAAAAAACTGCACCGCCGAACATTATATATAGAGAATCCCATGTAAGACCCTTGATTCTTTCGCTTTTTCTCCTTTCCTCTCCCTTTTTTATCCATCCATACCATGTATAAAAGCTTAGCTCTATTTATCCGATGGCAGTGATTGATTAGTGTTCATTGCATAAACTTAATGTTGGATACTTTCTACTGCCTGTAAGGAGAAAGTAGAAAGAGAAAAGGGAGGTAGAGAAAGCCAGAGAGAAAGAGAAAGAGAGGAAAAAGATATCAAGGCCTTTTTCCATTTCCTTCTCTTCTCGTTTCACTCCACTCTTTCGACATTGTCGTTTTCCTCCTCAGACTTCAATCTTCTCTCTGCCTGCCTCTTCTCTCATCGTCATCGTCATCAAGAACTGTGGTGCTAGAATGCATGAGGCACCTTTCAATATTTTCATTCCGCTCGCCATCCCGTATAATCTTAGGTTGCAGTAGTACGTGTACTTTTTGTGCACATGAATGCACATCTTTCCCTCGTAAGCGGAATAATAAGCATGTCTAATGTTCTCGGCTTTATTCAGCGATCTGATATTATGTCGATATGTACCTTACATCCACCCTTCTCATCAGTAAAATTGTAGTACCTTTTGTCTATTTTAGGATACTTTTTGTATGCAACAGCAGCATTTATTATCTAACTATCATCATCACCTTTTAGCTATTATTTTATTTATGTGCTGGAGCAGCTACTGAGTGAAATTGTGTAATCGAGACCAGAGGAAGAAAACGAAAGAATTTTGGCAATTGATTTAGTTTTTTATGCATCCTTTTTTTATCTAATTCAACTTTTTTTTAACTTTCAATGTTTTATTTACTCAAAGTTACCACACATCCTCTTTTTTCTTCTTTTTTCTCCCTTCTTTGCGTGAAAACTTTTTATCAGAATTTCACACAAGTGTACATGCATATTGACGATGTATTTAACTTCAAAAAAGTTACACAGGACTTTTGTATATTTAATCTGTTTGAGACCGAAGAAGTTTTGAACAAAAAATTGCGAATAACTTATTTGATTTGATGTCGGGAAAAAGTTCTATTTAAAACACTGGTTCAATATATCAGGATTTGTCAGCAGCTGCCTGAAATGTGCTACTTATATTTGATTCCTGGTGATACCGTAGACTCGTTTTGGTTTCTCTTGTATTCTATTTGCCGGTAAGAATGGGTTTGTTTTTTTGTACCTGCTTCGCCTTTTTATGCAAACGGAATCAATTTTGGCGTCTTTTTACATTCTTTAAACCCTCTGTCAAGTTTTCTCAATGTGCTCGGGCTTGATACAGATGAAAGTTTTGGAAAAATAGTGATGGTAATGGTGATACATACGGTTTTTCGTCTATAACCCTTTTCCACACATTTTAGGAAAATATATATATCGACTCTGTATTTTGTTTGGGTTTCAATCCTATTTTTACTACTTTTACATTTAAGACCAAAAATAACTATAATGCTGATAAGTAATTCAAATTAGGATGAGGAGTTAGTTTTTTCAACGATTTTAAAATTCATTTTCATTACTGGTTGTGTTCTGGCGCAGATATGATATAACAAATAGTAGCAATTCAAGATAGGAGATCAAAAGTCTTTGCGAACTCCAAAGGGATTTTCATTATGGAAAAAGTCGTCTGCAGATTCGCTGAATGTTTAATACTTTATTAAGTTCGTGTTTACGCATTGCGTCGGTATTGAAATAGAAATACTTGAAAGATAGGCATTCAACATTCCATCAAAAAGCACCCCGAATCCTAAAAAAAACTTTTACCACAGCTTTATAACAAAATTAAACAATATTGAATATTTTTTGACAAAGTACCGACTTTACGGTATATAGTTTGGCTAAGCAGTAATATGGTTATTTTTGGCTTAAAACTTAAAAGTCATACAAATAGGGTTTAAACATATTACACTTCAATATATATATGACTGTATTCTTATCATTTATTTTTCCATGTTCTCCTTTTTCTTTTCTAGACTAAGGACAGATCCTTTTGATAGAATTTTCGTTCTTCGAAAAACACGAACAAGAGATTATCCTGCCGTCAAAACTCTAACACGTTGTTTTCTAACTTTGATTTATTGTCCAATATTCTCCTCACTTTGAGAATTTGACAAAAAATTGGAGGTCGCTGTTCTTTTCTTTTCAGAATCATACCATGTGGAACCAATCACCAAAAACTATTCAGAAGAAAGATTTTCTTTTCATTCATCATCATACGATAGAAAGTAGAGAGAAAACTACTTAAATCTAGCAGCTTTAGAAAAGCATATATAAAGAAAATTGATTCATTTTATCGACCAAGTGACATGTGTGGTGAGGCATTTAGAAAAATCATGGTGATGAAAACTTGTCTAGTTTGACTAAATCTTATATAGTTGTAAATCCTTTAAATGTATGCATTTCTGTTAACAGTTTGGCTTCGGAATGTATTTTCTCAATTGTACACAAATACATTTATGAAAAATTCCCCACATCATCTTGTTTTTCCCACCTTAACCTCTACAAATTTAACTTATCGTTAGCAATGGGAATGTCACAAGAAAAATGCCTCGTATTCAAGTAGGTGTTCATATGCTATGATTCGGCAATTCGGTCAAGTTCATGTTGCTCCAAGGAAACCATACATTGTGTATAGAGAATGAAATGATTCTATGTTTATCTCATAAAAATGTCCAAAAAGAATCTGCTCGTTCCTCGCAACCTCCTTCTGTCAAAAGCAAGAGAGTGGAATGAATATGAAGAAAAAGCTACAGCATTAATCTATTTGTGAGTGAGTTTAAGCAAAAAGGTCATGAATGATCCATAGCTCTATTTCAGATATAATCATTTCATTGAGAAACTTACATTAGCATTTCACTGCGTGTCTAGATGATAAATTGGGAGTGAGTATTGATAATTTATTGAAAATAATTGATTTATTTATGTGAGCTATCAGTAGCATCACTATCACCATCCTTTATTTCTATTTCTTCTCCTATATATTTTCTTATTATTTTTTACTTCTCTCATCGACTGCATTTTTTATTAATATGAGTGAAAGATCTATTGTTTGTTGAACTTGTTCCATTCTACCCCTCTCTTTCTTTAGCTTCCTCTCTCTCTTTCTCCGGCGATCATCCTTATGAATATTTCATGAAATATTTTCTAGACAAAACGGTACTTCTTTTTGAAAGCATTCATCAAAACAAAAAGAAATACACGAGTAGACTCAATGCTCATCCAAACCAATAAAAATTTCCTTTTCCTCTCCCCCTATTATATGAATACATGGTCCAGTAAAAATAGCTGGGGAATCTGTTCTGGATACGTTGATGTCTTTATTATTACTCTGTGTATGGTATCATTATTATTTACTCCCAACTCGTTATTTTTGTGGACGGTACTGTGGCACCGTGTCCGGTGCTTTTCCGATGTGCCGTTTCCCCTGTACTCTATCCCCCCTTCTGGCTTCCATTGTTCCCTTTCATATTCAACCAACAAAACTCTCATCCTTTTCCGGCGTTCTAAAACTTTATTCGGTCAGTTGCATTGCACACTGCTTTCGCTCTGCCTAACGTTGACTTGGATATTTTCCATTATGACTGCGAAAGGACAATAATGTTGCAGGATATTTCGGGAATAATAGCAGAGAAAATTATTAGGAGCTCATCCTTATCATTAAAACATACCAAGTTATTTAGGTCAAAGGTCGGAGTATAATTGTTTAGCATAACATCTACAAATAATGGCTTATTTCCATATTTTTGTACCCTTTCTGTAGATTAACAATAGGGATGATCCCGAATTGACATTAAAAGGAAGCAAAATTTTATGCTCTTCTCGTTTATTTGATCTCTTTCAAAAGAGATAGATGCAAAGAGCAAAAAGAATAGCAGTTTAAAGTAGTCTCTTCTTTTTACCTACACGGTATGTCACGTCGTAAATAAGGATTACTTTTTATGGTAAATCACAAAAGAGTCTTTTTATTTATTTTTTCCCCTGCTGTAATGTGAACATACATTACACTTATATAATGAGAATACAGTAGTTTATTATGATGCCATTGAAATTGTGAGCTGGGATTGAGATTTCTCTCTTGTGTGTGAATAAAAATTTATTATTTTTCTTTTCATCGTCGTAATTCTCCTTGTTTGTTGTGTAAAGCTATTATGACTGCTGCTGTGTGCACTGGAGTAGTAGCACGCGAAAGTTTAATTTTGCACAGAAGTTGCATTTTAATAAAGCATGAAGACGGGGACGGCAGATTTGGGAAGTGAGTTTGGAAAAAGAGAAGAATATAAAAATCGGAGAAGAGCATAAAAATAAGACAGGAAATTCATGCCTGTCTTCTTACGTTACTCATGTTGTTAATAAGATGACGAGTGTCATTCCATATTGCACCAGTTGCGATTGCGAGTCAAAATTGTTGTCGTGACTCTCTGTCTCTCTCTCTCTCTCTTTCGCTTTGTCTCTCTATGTGTGCATGTGTGTGGGCCTATTTCTTAAAATGCAGTTAGGTGACTGCTGTTGTTATTGTGAGCTCTTCGAAGGAAAGTGGAACAGGAGAAGAAGCAGAAGAGTATATATATTTTGTGTCTATTGTCGTTTTAAGTGTTATTGGCATGCATGCCTGCCTGCTTGCATGCATTCAGAGTCAGTCACCACTTTATGCCTCCCTCAAGTCTCTGTATTACTGTAATTTTTATTTCTATTTCTCTACAAGTAGAGAAAGGGCAAAATGGGGAAAGAGAGAGAGAGAAAGACAAGAGCTATAATTTCTTTTTTACTGTCCTTTGGATTTCCATTACAAAGTGACAGATAACAACGGTCTTTTGGCATAGAAAAGAAGGCTGAACGCAGCAAGGAAGAAAATAAAAGGAGAAAGAAAGTGAGCGAGAGAGAGAGAGGGAGAAACATGTCTAGCTGCTTTGACTATTGCTTTTAAAGTGAGCAGAGCAGAAAAGTAGCAAATGTAGTAAGTTTTTTTCTCTAAATACGTTTCACAGCTGAGTTTTTTGGTTGTCTCCGTTTCTCTAGCTCTTTCCATCCATTAATATATACCAAAACGCGACGACAACATTTATAGTACCCAGTTTTCTTCCTTTTCCTTTTTTACCTCCCTTTTCTGTTAAACTTATTCTTTTCCACGCTTTATTTTTTTTGCATACATGTTTTCATAACTGTATCAAGTTGAGAGAAGCAGGGAAGAGAATAAGAGTAAAAAATGTACTCTCTCAAAGCTGAAATCATTTCATTTCCCTAGACTTTAATCCTAAATCGTTCATGGCTAGAAAGCTACCGTCACATAAAATGCTACCTTTGTATATGGAGAGAAAAGCAGCACGAGGAAATAACGAGAGAAGGGATAATAAAGAAGGGCAAATATTCATGAAGAAAAAAGGACTCTGGTGTAGCAGCCAACCGAAAAACTTTTCTCATATCTATCTTTTCCATTCGTCTTTTTTTTTCTCTCTCTCTCTCTCTTTGGGAATTGTTGTAGGAGTATACCACAGAGTGGAACGGTTGCTATAACAAAAGAAAGGAAGAAAAAATAGTATGCAAAATGCACATTATGTATACTCCACACCGTATGCTTTCATATCTACTTGTCTACAGGAATCTATTATATGTAGGTATGCATATTATGTTGTAACTTTTTTCTGTTTGATTTGCTTTTGGATCTTTCGGGTAGTTGGATCACGATGATGATGACAGCGACAACGAGGACAATTGTAGCAACTGGCTGGCAAGCGCTCTCATTCTACTTCTGCGATTACAACTGAAGTTTCTTAGTTCACGAGAGAAAATGAGATGAGGCGGTGGCTCACATATAAGAAGAAAGAAAACATTATCGTATATCTCTGCATAATACTTAAACATTTTTGCGGCATTATCAAGACTCATTCCGAAGACGAGAAGGGAAGTAAGACAAACTAGAAAAAAGTGAGGTGAAATAAGGAATTATTGCATAGCCCATTCAAGTACAATTAATAAATCCCTTGAAACCGGCTACTATTTGAAGGCTCTTATCCCTCTTTTCCTTACTCAATCAATAGAAGAACTAACGCCACCAAAACATATGTGGATAGTGTATATTAGGCATATTCACATACAAACATGCCAAGTTCTCCTATCACATCAAAGTTCAAGCGAAAGATTCCAAAAGCTAGAAAAAGCAAACCTTTTTTCGCAAATTAAATTTTTCAGTTGCATGTGTGAATAATCTCAAAGGATTTCCGGTTTCATCCCGAAAAGCCAAATAAAATGGAAAAAAGTAAGCATGAAAAAAAGGAGAGGCAAGGCAATGTTGGGGTAGTAAACTGCTGAATTGGTAGTTGTGGTAAATGATGTGGTGTACAAAGTTTGGTTTAGGTTTCAAAGGTTGCACAGGAGTCGTGTCTACACAACAAGCTACTGATTGACATCCACCAAGCCGTCAGCCTTAAAGAAAAAAACCGGTGGTTGATTGCAGGTTTTTGTGAGTGAGTGTGTATAGGACACACTGAATTCCCCAGAGTTAATGAAAAAACCTTTCAACACACTTTCCTGTTTATAAAATAGTTAGGTAGGATGCTACCTTTGAAATGCTATTATATCTACTACCTGATATCTGCTGAAGATAGTATATGCAAAGGTAAATATTTAACTACCTAGCCAGATGAGTTTTGATTTTACGGTCAGGTTGGAAAAGGAGAACATAGAAAAAGGAACATTTCGAGCAAACCCAGGTACCTATGTGCAATTTAGAGTTAGAGTAATTTATTGTTTATGATGATGAACATACCACGTCAATTAGCTGCGACAGGCGGAGTTTGATGCGAACTTTGAGAATATCTGATGTGTTGACAACGGGTCTCACAAGTTTATTGTAGTTGGAGAGGAGATCATCGTACAATCTTTTGGCATCAGGATTTCCAGAGTAAGCCAGTGGCAGACACCCAGCGAGGAGCACATATACGAGCCACTGAACACACATGGTTTTAAAATGTTACCTGAGTAGTAGATATACCAGTAGGACTATATAGATTGTTATTTAGAGTTATAGCTGCTGCGAGAGAGATGGTTGCAGTTGGCTGTGAGATTTCTATAATTTATTATATCTTCAACCGTCCTCTCTTCTCTGCCCTCCTCCTCTTTCTCTGAACTTTCTCAGCTCTTCTTCTCCAGAGCAGCAGCAGTGGCCTCCACGACTGGCTCAGATTTTATCTCGCCTTTCTTCCTCTTGATTCTGCTTATAATATTGTGGTGGCTGCTGGACTTATTTCTTTTGTTCCTTTTCATCCACCAAGTGCACCACACATATTTCGCTGGAGAGTCAACGGTGAAAAATTAGAGGGATTCTAGCCAGTGGAGGACGAAACAGCGGAAGCCGAAATACACGCAAGAATGAATGTATGTGGATAATTTTTAATGAAAAACCACACACTTGCTTAATATTTATGCGAGATTTTCCTCATCTTTAAGAAACTTTTCTTTATTTTCGCTTCCACCATGTTTGACTCGTTAGCTTTTGACTAATTTCTCTCCCTTTACTTTCGTTTACTCGTCTGCTAACAAGAGAAAGTGGAAAAGTAATCCGTGTGCAAAGTAGTCCAACAGAAAAGCAAAGAGAGTAAAGTTGATGCTTCGTTGTCCATGTTTCTTCTCGTACTTCAGATTTTCAAATTCTTCTAAAATGTATGCGTTTCTAGTATAACCGGCCGTAAATTGGAATCATTGTCCTATTAGCTGCTTGCAAAACTTTCACTTGGCATTTGTCTCTGTTTCAATGTTGGAGCTCAAGTGTCTCTTTTTCTATGAACTTTTGCGGAGCACAACAACGGGAAAAGAAATCTCCGTACGGACTATTTTAACAGTGTGTAGTTTATCATCATGTTTTGTTTAGCTTTTTCACGTGCGACATAACATGAGAGGAGGATTCAATTCCCATACGTGGCACCAACACATTATCCTCGTTCTTATTTTCACAGTGCTGATCACTTCTACTCTTTATCTCCCTCCTTTCCAGTTATGCGTTTCCCTCGGAAATATTAATTTCAAAGAAACCCAGTTGCTTTTATTATTATTCTTGTGCACGGAGGAGTGCAACCAGAAACTGATACTTTTGTTTGCACTTTGCAAATATAACAATTTTTTAGACAACATGTACGCTCTGCCATTATCTCTGATTTTCTCGAAACGAAGAGAGTGGAGTAGCTCTGTGAAATCAATTGCATAACATAACTGAACCGAAGTCAAGTTACTTTTTGTACTACTTTCGTCTTTCTCTCTCCTTCTCTCATGAATACAAATATATCTTGATGATGAGACTGAGTACAGCAACTATGATAATGACGAGAATGCGGGTTCGGTGTAATCAAAAGTGAAACAATGAGACTTGTAATTTGGAGGGAGCGTCACGCCTTTCATATGCAAACTTGATAATATTGGATATTACAGCGGTAGAAGTTGTCGTGTGGTGGAGCTGGTGTTTGTGTGTGTTTTCCTCCTCATCACGCACCACGACTATCATCATTATCTTCATGAAAAGTCAAAATGAGAAACAAAAGGACTCTCCTCTCCACTCTATTCTTCTTCCTCCACTCTCCCTTTCCCAAATGAGCGTCTTCTCGTGGAGAAAGAGAGACGATGTTTTTACATGGTCTATTTTACATGTGCAGTGTGCGCCTTTCCTCTCCCTTTGTTTTGATGCCGCTACTGCTGCGTTTCTAAAATGAATATTAAATCTTGTCAAAGAGTCAGGAGAAACGCTTGTTTCTTTTTCCATACATGTTGTTCTACGTGCACAGCCATCATCATAATGATCACCACTTCTACTACTGCTGCTGCTTCTCTCCCACAATCTACATTATTCTTGTCCCTTGTTTCATTTTCTTTTTATATCACGCTTCACACAAACTTACACATACACAAATAAAACAAAATACGTCGAAAGATTGTTACGATGATATCGAGTGATAACTGTTGTTGCTGTTGTTGTTGTTGTCGTCCACGTCGTCGAGGTAAATGCACAAGTGAAACGATAATAGTGGTGGTAATGGAGATGGTGGTGGCAGCATGGTGAAAAAAGATATACACACCCTTTTAACTTCTGCGTGTCGCCTTGTCTCTTCTGGTGACTACCGCACAGAGACACACAAAACTACTTTTCTTGTTTACTTTAAATGTTTATTATTTAGAGGGGAAGTAGAAAAGACGGTGATGATGATGATGATGATAAAACGACTCTAAACATGGAATAAAGCCAGATCGTATCTCAGAGGTGGAAAATACAAGTTGAAAGACAGTCCGTAATAAAAGTACGAGGGAAAAGGAACAAGTAAAATAATAACACTCCCACTCAACGGCAGACCAGAAAGAGAGAGAGAGGAAAAAAATCAAGGGATTTTTTCTTGTGTCAGTGCATCAACCGAGGGACTTAAGAGATCAAAGTGGTAAGGGAATTTCGATTGCTTGGTTTATTCATGACAGTTCTTGGAAGAGCCACAAAATTGTACGACATGCGAGAAACATGAGGAAGAAACGAATATAGACTCAAGGAGATGGAGAACAACAATAAATGAAGAACATAGAAACTCACTCACTTACACGGAGACACGACAAGGAGGAGGATGGAAGTACAGCAGTTTGCATGGATTTTTATAGTACTCGGGTATATCCGAGCAAACGTGATTATTACGCGAGATTTATTATTTATCAGTGATGGGAAAACAACTCACGAAATATTTAAACTAACAGAGTGTAAAGATGATTGTGACTGGGTTGATGATGACAATGACGAGCGATAGGTTTGTTCATGCTCGCTCTTTCTCAATCTGTATTGTTGTTATGCGGGCAAGTAAAGTGGAAGAATACGAATAAAAAATATATAAATATTGATTGTTCAGTGCTAGTAGGATTACCCCTCTTGATTTCTTCTATTCTTGTCCTATTTGTTGTACAAAGAGAGAAAAATTGGGATGGAAAATAGGAAAAGAAATAAACAGAGATGAACGGGCTGGTTGCAGAGAGAAAGAGACTGAGCTGGCGAAAAAACGTGAAACAAAGGAAACGATTTTCTCTGCCTCTCTATTTGACATTTTTGCTGTTCTCTCCACTCTCTCACTCACTCACTCTGTCGCTCTCCCTGTCTCTCTCACGCAAGGTACATACTTGATGAAGCAAACTGCGAGAGAAAACTGCGTGAGTTTTGCCTCGTTCCTGATTCTTTCTACATATGACTCTCAATGAGAGACGGAGCGGCTGAAATGCGAATGAGAAGGAAAAACTTGGTGTGCAGGTTTTAGCAGTTGGCTTTGGGCCGATTCTCTCCCTTTCGTTTGTGCATTTCTCATCTATCCGCGTTCCCTACTTTCACTGTGAGAAAGTCTCTCCCTCCATCACACAGCGAGAGGGAGAGAGAAAGCTCCATGCTGCACAAGAAGAAAATGTGATACAGATACATGCTGATGATAGCATTGTAAAAAAGAATGGAAGTCTCTCCTTTCACTCTCTTCCTCTCTTGCTCTAACTGTGTGGCAGATAAACCCGTCCTAGTTGCAGCAGCACTAGTAGTGGCTACACCATAGCATATACAAAAACGACAATTTAACGATAGTTTCTTCGTCTTTTTTGAAAACATGTACCGCTACAACTATGTACCCGGGTTATTTATACGTCCCTTCTCCGTACTCTTTCACACACATACACACTCTCTACCAACCAATATTACCAGATTTCCCTTGGTTTTTATTATTAGGAGCAGTAGAGAAAGCACACCAGAGAAAGTCTGTTCTCTTGCAATATTGGTGGCGCTTCTACTACTACTACTAGCACAATTGCAACTACTTTCACTACAGCTCCGCTACTTGTACGGTACCATTAATGCTGTAACCAGAAAAAAGAATGCTTGTTGGATGAGTTGGTGGATAGAAATGGTAGCAGTGGAGGAGCAGCGTTCTCCCATTCCATGCACTTACTCTGCTCCTTCTGTAGTAGTCGTTCGTGTCTTTCTGCTTCACTCTTGATGCTGTTGTGGCAAACACACACGTACTCTCTTTCTCTCTCTCTCTCTCTCTCTTTGCTCCCTCACTTCTCTTTTCCTTTTGTCGTCTCTCAGTGGAACATACAAGTTTTTCCCGTTTTCTCTTTTGCCCATCAACATTCCTAGTCTTTTTAAGCATGTACTTGTTCGCCATTGCAATGCTTTTTTTCACGGGGTTTAATGCATCCATCGACCCACTACCACCATCAGTAGTAGTTTGAGCAGCAGTTGAGTTGAGAGCATCGAGTATTATGTCTTTAGCAGAAAAGCAATGATAACAAAAAAAAACAATGAAACGAAGACGAAAAAATATTTTAATGCTTCTCTATATCATATCTCTATATAGTAAGCAAAGAAAATTTTCGCCACATGCTCCACGTACCAGCAGCACTACAACTACTGACACATTCATCGCATAATGTATTTAGCATTGCAGATTCAATGACAAAAAGGAACTGCTCCTTTTTTCATCCGTAATGTATTCCAATGCCAACGTCGATGTCGTTACTGATGCAGCCATTCTTCTTTAACCATGCCCGGCCACCGACAATATCACTCCTCCGATTTTCAAAGCCGAGGCTTATGCAAACCTCTTTCCAAGTCGTCTTCTATTTTACCCTTAACTAACACATGCAGGCACATACACGCGTAGACCCCTATTTCGTAATTTCTGTATCATCTTCAAAGATAACTGCTGAAGCCTACACCAATAAAAAACAAGTAAAACAGAATAACGACATCACAAGCGAAAAAATCATCATACAACATAATCGAATATAGTGGTGTATCTATAATCATCCTATTCACGCACGGAGTGTATTCCATTCAATGTTACAATCGCACACCACAGGCATAGAAACGCTCTCCCACACACACACACACATAGTTTGCTCGATAATCCGGTATTAAAAAGTTTGTCTGTGTGTGGCAGGGAAGCTTCACGCTCAAAATTGTCGGAATGAGATAAGCTGGGAAAGGGAGCAAAGAGGCTACAAAGTTCCACACGTTCCACCACTGTTCTACGCTCACTTTTCATGATTCCTTCACAACAAAAACATATTAACATCATGTGTGTGTAAGCTTCCAACCAAACTCGCTACTTTTTTATATTCTTTTGGTCTTCTGTGGGATTTCACTGATTTCAAGATATGAATTATGAAGCTGGAGATCTTTCATCATCTGTGAATAATTTACCAGTGAGCCAAAACCACTTTGCAAGAAATATGAAAAGAACACATGTTCTGGCATTTTTGTTCGTGGGAGTGCTATCGTGATGGTATTGTAGCAGTGGAAATCAGCTAGGGTCATGTCTAATCATGATCATCTGAATACTTATGTAAACCCACTTGCTAGCAGCCAAAGTACTCTTCTTATCATGCGGAGAATTCACGGGCACTTGAGACAAACAACAACGAGAGTCCCTTTTGAGTAGGATTTGTTGCCGACCCCACGAGATAAGTTAAAAACCTCTTTACTTCTTTTGAAGCAGAGTAAGAATGAAGAGAATTCATGCTCCAGAAATTAAGATAGATTGCAATGCCCCATGACGATTTTATTGGGGCCTGGGTAATTAACAGAGTAAAGGCGGGCGGGAAACAAATATACGAATTTGTAGATAGATAGGCAGCACAGAGGAATACATAAAACAGATCCCATCGGACATTCCTGTTTTAGGATCATTTTTATTTTCTCATTCGCAATCAATACAATTCTGGTTTTCAGTAAGTCTTTCAAGCTTCCTTGTAAAGGATATTTTCTTCCGATGTAATACAATAATAGGAGAATACACCAAAGACAAAAAAGGTACAACAGAGCCGAACATCAAAAGCCCAAGACGATGGGGCTATTTTATTTTTGTTTGAGAACATGATTATCAGTTTCTTGGAAGGGTTTTATTGCCATGCCTTGTTGTCCATTGCTCCTTGAAAGGACTTGATTATTTTGGCAAATTGTAATTCCCTGTCATATACATATAGAGTAAATACACAGAGGGCCAGTTGAGAGAATAACCATGTGAAAGCAGCATTATCGTTATCCATTTCTAGTATAAAAAAAACTTGCTGCTCTTAGCTAGCGATATTGTCTATGAGCTTATTTTGCTCGGTTACTTTCCAACTTCCAACTCAAAGTCCCTTGGCTCTAGATCTCTTTTTCCCAAAGAGACACACAGAGTATGAGAAAGGTAGCAACTGAACAACGAAGAATCACTTGTTTCTTTATTCTGGAAATAGATTTAATCGATTTGATCCAATTCTTTTGTAAATAGACATGTTCTTTTACAATCGGTATTTATATATTAACTATGTTGCAACAGAGATGCCGTTGAATCCTTTTTCAGAAAGTGTCTTTTTCTAAATCTAATGTATTCAAACTATGAGAGAAATTGATCCAGACTAAGATCATCATTTTATTCAAATTTTTAGCAGTCCGGATGCAGTACACTTACAAATACAATTGATTATTTCGAATTTGCAATAAGTCTGCTTGCATGAACAGAAGATTGCAGTAAGCGTAAAATCATTACGTATATTTCATCGTGTATTATAACGTTTGCTGAATAAACATTACCAATTAAGATTTAATCGGGCAAAGAAATGGAAAATGAGGACAAACAAAATATTTTCTCATTAAAGAAAAAAGGAAAAAATATAATAATACGTAGTATACACCTTGAAAAAATGTTCTATAATATTAAATATGTATGTGCATTGGAAACTAAACCAGCACTACTATAAGAACGTATCCATTTACGTTTGTCTACTTGCTAGTAGAAACCACATCCAACAAAAATGTAATGCATAATAATAGAATATTCAGATTATCCTCGGAGACCTTCTTGCAAGTTTCCCTCAGCTTTTTAAATATTTACAAGCCAATGCCCAAAATCTCTCTTTCAGTCGCCCTGAGATCAGTATTGTTTACATTTTTTTAAAGAATAAAACTGGGGGGAAACAAGATAAATTGGTTGAAACAGTGCCTCATTACTTCTTTTGGATTGCAAATGCATGTACATATATACCAACATCAATATAATGCAGTCAAATTGTGAGCTGTCCAAAAATGTAGTGGTAGACGTTGTAGTAGCAATGAACCTAACAATTAATGACAACACTGTTGTTACATTACCCGATTCGTGCATGTATATTTTATTAGATGGACTTGGGATGTGCTTTGTATAAGGCGAAAGGAAGTCTGGAGATGTGGAATACGATGGAAAACTTAAGTCCTCTTAGATGCTTCATTCTTAATGTCTTCTTGTAACAATATTTGTGCTCTTATTTTTTCCTCTTGTCAAAGTGTTCGATGTAAGTACGTATCCTCCTCCACTATCGCCACATTCACCTTGTGCACGGACTTTTTCTTTTTCTCAGCACATCGTCCTCTGTCCTTTCTCCTTTTTCATATGTCTCTCCCGATCCTGCACCCTTTTTGCTCTCCATATGAAAACAGAAGACAAAGTAGAGAGGAAGGCGCCATATATCTTTGAAAGGCTTCCCTTCCTTCTCCCTGCCTGCTTCCTTCAAATATGATATTAGCAAAAATGATAATACAGTAGAGCTAGAAGGTCGGTATTGATGGTGATAGTTGTGCGGTTCAATCTCATTTCTCGACTAAGGCGTTGCACGACAATAATGCATTTTAACAACTAATGCAGTTGAAAATTCTCAAGCTACTAGATTAAGTACTGAAACATTGAATTGCTTGCGTAGTGAGCTGTTCAATAAGCAAATACGTAATGAGTGTAATAAGTGTTTTGTTTCGATTTTTAGACAATAGCTATGTCGTTTTTGTTTCACTTTTAATAATAAAACAGACAATTTTAATCTATTTGGGCTACCAAACCAATGTTAAACATTAACAGAGAAAATATGTACACTGTGCATGTACTGCAATGTTCTATGTAGCTCACTAGATTGCACGCGAAAAAGGGAAAATTTAAATGCATAAAAATGTTCTACCTTATTTCATATTTTCAACTAAGAAACCACCAGAGCGTAGAAGGACCTCAGTCGACCAGGTCTACAAGATCAGTTATGAAACAGGAAGACAATTTTACCCGTTTACTTGACTAGATAGATACTAATACTAGTAGCATGTATCTACTATCTATATATGCAATAATGGTACCGCAATATGCGTTTACTCATCTCAACTCTACTCATAGCCAACCACTTTCCCTCATTGTCATTTTCTCCTTTAAGTATTTTTTACCCTTTTCTCTATTGCCTTTGCTGCACTCCGTTTCCCTGTATTTCGCCTATACGTGTGACATGTTTTATATTTTCCATATACGTAACTATTAATGTACACCATCATCAGAAGCATCAGAGGCATGAGGGGCGACGGAGAAACACAACGACAAAGACGACGGGAAAAAGACAAATCTACACACTCGCATGTATTTCTCCTGCCCCATGGACATGCTTGACATCCAAGTATGAGAGGCGACCACTCCACTTCTGTTTTGCTCCTTGCTAGTTGCTTTTTTCTTCTTCTTCTTTCACTGAAAATTGCATTCTTTACTAGGATTTCACTTTCACACATATTTCTTCCCTTTGATATATTTCCCTTCATACGAGAGCATCGCAAAAGAGCCGTGTGTTTTCCCTCACGAGTCCTTTTGTTCTACTTAAAGGCCTTCTCCTCTTCTCTATCTTTTCCGCTCTAGCATACTGGACAAGGACATGCTTTCCCTCTTGTGTCTTGTGCATGAGTGTATGTATGCAAGTGGAAGCGAACGAGAAGATTGGGAAAACGGCTTGAGAAAGATATAGGCAGTGGAATATAAGGGAGTAAGAGACACGGCAGTGGTTGTGTATGTGTGTGGCTTGGCCTGATCTTTCCTCTTAAAAAAACCCGAGATGCTTGCTTTCCATGCCTTTATTTAATATTATTATTTGCTCCCATGGAGGTTGTAACACAACAAGTATTACGGTCTTGTACCAAAGTTCAGCTGGGATTTCGAAAAAAAGTGCAGTCATCAAGAATCCTGCTAATTTTTAAAAAGAAAGGATGAAAACCGAAAAGAGTGTGGACACCAACGCAAGGCATTTATGTATACACACATACTGCATTTCGCCGTTGATGAAATTTGGAAGAGTAGATAAATGGAATAATAATCTTGGAAAAGTTTCTCTTCAGATAGGCGAAACAAACAAACTACCTAGTGATAATCCGCTATTGGCTGGTAAGTCCTAAGAATAAAAAAGTACTTTGTGTTGGGATGAAATTTTTTCGCAAAATATCTCATTAAAAAAGTTTCCCTGCAATTCTGTTCTACAAAATCAAGTTGAGGAGATAATAAAAATGTTACGTCGTCCGTAAACTCATGTATTCGTAAAATTAGTCCCTTCGGATTTTTGTAAGAACTTTTCTGTTCTCAAGTCAATTATATCGAGTTTAATTACTTTTTTTACAAACCTAATTAGTCAAGGGTATCCTATTGTTACTTTCTTAAGTAGAGCAGTATGTCGTAAAAGGAATAATGTTTTGTACGTAGCAATATGTGCATTAGGTGGTGATATTAAAGAGACAAAGGAAATTTAAACATACTGATATCCTTTACTTCAGAGTGTGTCGTGTATAATGCTTTATTTCATTGATAAACCTCTGAATTGAAAAAAACAATTGCTTTATCAGACATAATTTACCATGCTATGCGCAATATTTCTAATAGTAACATCGTATAAGTTTTTGTGACTATGTTACGATTTTAATTTGTTCAAGAATTCTTTAAATGATAAATGATTGAGTAAACGTACAGTAGCTGTGGAAGTCTGGTTGACTCCAAAGATAACAATATGTTTTTCACCGAGAATTGAAGAACATGAAGCTTTAGCTTGCATTCAGACAGTCTTAATCATAGTCATGATAATGTTCGTGATAATTTTACTTGTAACTACTAATAGATGAAATGTTTAATATTTGTACTTGACATATCAGCGATATCACCATCACCGCCATTGTTAGCAGACGCCTGTTTTGTCACCTTAAATCGTTTTCTTAGAAAGGAGGACAACGTGTGTGCATCGACAAAAGTGAGAAGTGAGAAGCACACGTAGATGCAATTTATCAGTTTCTTTCTACAAAAAAAAGTTTTTCAGGACAACCGGAACACCAGCGCTGCTGTTAGAGCTTCCTGAGCAGAATGTAATGTGTAAAATAATAATAATAGAAAGGCACGGTACGATGATGATTCTACCGCTTTCACTACCATAGGAGCAAGTATGCACGGTGTTAATGGAAACTCTGTCGATCCCTTGCAGTATCCCTAGTGTCATATGTTGATAATCGTCGTGGTTTGCTGAAATACATTATTGTAATTGAGTTAACTTGCTTTGAAAAGCATTTTTGTGCTCTAAAACGTGGATACCTAAGGACATGACACTACACAAGTGAGGTCGCACTTTTGTCTGCCTACACGTAAAGAAAAAAACTATTTAGAAGAAAGAAAGAATTTATAGGTAGCAACCCAATGTTCAATGGTTCCATTGACGTATGAGGTTCCACTCTTGTCTTTTGGTGCAAAGTAAAGCAAAACCACACAATTTTGTTCATATTTTTGACCTATTGTATGTAGTTTTAGAGAGAGGGTTGAACCAGCTAGTCAGATAGCAGTTTTGCTTGTTTCTAAAAATGTCCCTCCTCAGTCCAACTTTATTTATATCTATCTATACATCTTAAATTATCAGTTAGGGGAGAGCACATCTTGAAAAACCCCACATCAGTAATCACCTTATGTGCAGCTTTAAAAAAGATTGAGTTCACTGCCTGTTGTAGTCAAGTAATCAGTATAACTGTTGAATTTATATTTAAAGAAAATCCCCATAGCATTCCCACATTTCCACCTACTTTGAATACACAATAAGCGTATGTGCCTATCAACCTATCCTTCCCGTCCTTTTTATGTATATCAGACAAGGACAAGAATATATATTCAGGAAGGAAAAGACAGACACACATCATGCATCTCTTCTTCTTCTCATCGTCAGCATGTAGCCGTCTTCAATTCAGTCGTATTCTCAGCCAGTCTTTTCTCCCGTTATCTGTTTTGTGTGAAAATGAGGTGATGGCAACGGAACGGATGCATATTATACAATAGTTAAAACAAGTGGAAGTGAAGTACCTTAAGAAAGAGACGAGAAATGTGTGACAAAACCAAGAACCCGCCTTTTTGTCTTTTCCCTACTTACTTACTCACAAAATAAGACTTACACAGTCATTCTCCCACTCTCTGCTTTCTTTTATTCTTTCCCATCTATTATGTTTCGTATATACAATTTTTAAACACAGCCCACAGCTTCGTGGGAACCATATCATCTGAACTAGCACAAAAGGCCCATCACCTTACATCAATTGCGGCAGCAGCACTAGAAGAGAGAGGGGGAGAGATGAATTGTCTGAAAAAAGAAAAAGTTGTGTTTTGTTGCATGAGGAGTAGAAGAATGCGAGTATGACGACAAGTAGTCTAGTACTTTCCTTTCTTTTTTCCCTTGTCATATCCGCTGTTTCTTGTTGAAAGTCACAGTGACGATGGCGACATGAGAAAAAAACGTGAGAGAACATTATGACTTCATGACAGTTATTCTTGTTGCATGCTTGTATCCGCGTCTTATAGATTTTTGAATGCTTTTCATCCATTTCCCCTCGTCTATTTTTTCGTATTTTTTTCATAAAGTATTTCCCATGCCACTCTTTGCCGAAAATGTAAGATCAAAATCTTGAGACATTTTTAATATGTTAATACTGTATATGTGTATGCACCTAGTAGACAAAGTTTATATTATAGTCATTGATTGTACACAATTCATCATATTATTCGTTTTTGTCTTTCCGTTGGTATGAGATAAACTGTGTCAAATTTTTTTCTGAAGCAGAGCAAAGAACAAACACAGTTGCGTTTCCTTTTAATATAGTGGTAGAAGCCGATAAAATCTTCAAAGTATTCCAGACTATGGAATTCTTATCTTAAAACTATATATCCATTATACTATAAATGCATCTTTTGCATCTCGTCACTATATAATATATAGTTCATTCTTGGTTAAATGTATGTTTCAAGCTTATATCCTGACGACGAATAAAAAAATGTGAATAAAACAATCGGCGTAGAAAATTTTGTTATTTTTTGGATCACATCCATTTTTGCAACAGCCCCATCTACAAAGATGAAAAGCTTTAGTGGAGCAGTATAAAAGTCTTATGTGGACAAACTCATTTTTTTGTGCTTTAGAATCAGTATTGAAATAGTTGTTGCTAATATCTGCATATGTGCACATTTTTATTCTTCAAAATGAAATGATTTTGGTTCGTATACCCGACATCATTCAACTTTTTTTCAGTATTAATAAGTTTTTCTTCAAGTTTCGAATGTCAACTTCCAATCCATCTGTTCTATCCTAAATATCTCTTCAGCAATTCACTTTCATGCAGGCACACACAAAAACTTTTCAAATTCAATTCATTTGAAGAATATAAGGCGTGAGAATTTTGGCACTCGCAGAGATTAAATGAGGCATGAAAAATATTTACTTTCGCTTTTCGCTCAGCGTGAGTCATAACTTTCCTCTTTTTCTCTCTTCAAACGATATAGCTTCCTAATAACTCATAATAGCCCTCACACATACAGATTGAATAGGAGAGAGCAGATTTATTCTTGAATATTTAATATGCTTACTGACTGGATGTTTATAAACAAGCCTCATCATCAGAAGAAATTAATCTTTTTATCTTCAAAAATGTTAATAATAAAAATAATAAATCTAGTTTCCAACAGCATCACAAGAGAAATGCTCTACTCTCAATTCTCACATACTTAGCGGCCTTCTAAAAGTTGAAGAGGATAATAATTTGAGAATATTTTAATTCCACTAGTGAACGAGCTCCTTTGAAGCTAACAAAGTTATATCACCATCACATAAAGCACAACCTGCACAACACTACATATATATAAATCAGTTCTTTCAAAAATGGGGGTAAAACAGGGTACTAGTAAATTAGAAGGAGCTCAAAAAGTGTTATACCACCAGCATCATTTCTAGTTATTACGATTATTATTATGAGAATATAGAGAAAGTTTTAATATTATCATTGATACCACCTGAAATCTGCTTTTTTCCTCTGGAACCATCTGTCTATGCATTTTCTATTGAAAAAAGTACGTTATTACTTTCGCACAAGTTTTTTTCCTGTTATGATTACTATTATTATTATATATTTTCTTCTTTCTTTCATGAGTATAATCCAGAGGGTGAGTGCGGAAGAATAAAGGAAGAGAGATGCCATGCACAATAATGATGATGAAGCTTTTTATATGTTAATACAAAGCTGAGCAAAAAAGAAAAAGAAGTAAGTACATAGAGACTATATCCGAACATACGGACCACAAGTGAATACCCTTATGTCATGGACATTTTTATATACTGGCTTAAGAGGTTGTACACTTTGCTTTGTATATTAAAAACACATAAGCATCTTCTTCGCTCAGACGACTATAGTGAAAGTACAGAGGTTTCGTGTATTGTATTTATATGTAAGTTTATTCCTTCTCTTTTATCCATCTCTTCTTCATTCCATCTTCAAGTCTCTTCTTTTCTCCTCTTTGGAGCAAAGGTGGTTGGTTCTACTTTAGTTTACTTGCTGCACATAGAAACATACGCCCTGCTAAGCTTTCTTTGTATTAAGCATATAAAACTCTTATATTTTTCTCCCTTGCTGAAAAATTGGTATGCAGCCCTGTAAGCAGCTCTTGATGAAGATTGAGATTCTTGTCTGAGTAGTAGAGAAATAAAAGGGAAGAAGGAAAAATAGAAACCAAAAAAAAAAGTAGGAAAAGAAAAATATATATGTATATACCAATATGAGTAGGAAACGAAATGGGATAAAAAAATGCTAAAATGCTACCAAGGGACGTGGTTCTGTTGCTAATGAGCACGAGATTCTTACGGAAAGGTTTACATCTGTTAAATATTACTCTTTCTCAGCAAGAGGGAGAAAAAAGGGAGAAAGCAAGAAGCTTGTGTATGTGTGTTATTCTTTTTTTGAGGGGATGTGGCCTTCCTTGTATACAGAGAGGAATGGGAGAGACAAAAAGAAAGAAACAAACTGTGAGATAATGTTGTTCATTTTTACGAGAAATTTCACCGACGACTGGTGCTACTGCTATTGGGCTAGTGCTATGACTATGTCTTCTACAACAACTTACGTTTCAGCTGAGCTCCATTGGTAAAATAAAGTCGTGGGATCAGAAGAGGAAGAAAAAGCTAAGAGAAAACTAGATATGTATGCTATTGCTGCCGCTATGGATGATGATGATTGGTTGTCTAGCAGAACAATAAAAAAGAAAGAAAAGAGAACTGTATTGCCAACAGTCGTTTTTTGCTCAATAATCACTTTTGTTGTGTGAAAGAGTGAGGCTGCTTCGGTTTAGAGGAAAAATAATAATAATGCTGTTTAGATTGTCGACGTAGTGGTTGTAAAAGTAGTAGAGGAACTATGATCCTTCTACTTTATCTTGGCTTAATTAGTTGGGTGATGAAAACTCCGACTGCTTTGAGAAAGAAAAAGGGGAAAAAGATGGATTCAGAAAGTCTGGCTGACTAACTGTCTGAATGAGTGAGTGAATGAATGAAAGGGGAAACTGGAGAGAGATTCAAGTTTTCTGACTTTTCACAATAAAAATTAAATACTGAGCTTGAGCCATCATCATCATTTTCTTCTTCTCTTCTTCTCAGGAGTGAAATGCTGTTTGCTTGCTTTGCTTCTCATACATAAAAAAGAAGTAAATATTAGCAAGGAAAGGAGGCAAACAGAGCGAAAGAAGGGGAAAGAAAAAGCGGAGGTTTATATTGGCCGGTTATTTTTTATTACCTGGGATTTAACTATATGACTACCTATAGAAGAACCCTCCTTCTATGTGGATATAATTTTATATGGTTTTATACACATCTGCACATTTTACACGCTAGTTTATGTGATGTGTATTTTTTGTTGTATTTATTTACTTTGTGTCCCTGTACATCCCACACCCTGAAGGTTGCGTTTTATTGCTTGGAAGAGTAAACAGAATTCGCTGCTTTTTGTTTGTTGACTGCTGTAGCTCCGGTGGTGGTGAAAGAAGAAGTAACGCAACTACAAATTCATTTCTCAGTGGAGATTCCTCTTGAAAGGGAAGAAAGGAAGAGAGCATCTTTCTGTTAACCTATTGTTTGCCTTGCATGTAATAATGTAAGTTTGGGACTTGAATTTTTATGGGCTACAGCGGTATTGCTTACAAAAATGGAGAGGGGTAAAAAGAGGAAGACAGGTATGTAATATTAAATTGAAAGAGGAAGTGAAAGTGGAGAAAAGGCAACTGTTGCATTTTTTCGCGGAGAATGTAATGTGTCTGTTCCGTGACTATAAAATAAATGCTTTGCATTATCTATCTGCAACTGACGCCAGTTACAGCATTAGCATGTCGGCTCACTGAAGAAATAAAACTGAAAGGATTTGTTTCTCTAGATTTTTTAAAGCATTTTTAGTATGATTCGTTTTCCTTATTCTTCCACTTAATGGAGTACTTTAACTTTAAAATGGTGGAAAAATGGAAAACTTATATAATACTTTGTGTACATGCCTCAGAGTGTGAAGCGCAATTGAAAAAAAAAATGATACAGTATCCAAACTCCAAACTACATATTATAGAGATCGTAGTACTGTAGATTTGTTTCCGGGTATTATATATCGATAAAGAAGGTTGCCAAACACGGAAAAGATTTTCTTAAAGTCTGTTGACACATTATTTATCTTTTTAAAAGTGGGACACCGGAACCATTAACATGGAGATGATGAAAACCTGGCATGAGTAGAGAGTACATAGAGTGGATCTCAAATTTTTGTAATCGAGAAGGTAAACGTGAAGTATCCGAATTTATCCTGTGTGTTGTCCGCGCTTAAAAAGAACATTAAAAGGTTTAAAGTTTACACATTAGAGCTTTGACATAATATCATGTACATCGTTTCAGTGCACTTAAAAGGCGCTAAAAAATCCTCTAGAGTATTCTGCAAATGGACAGCCTAATGTGATCATGACACGGCTTTTCTTACTTTTTACTTAACTACAAAACATTTTACTAGATGTGTACATTTTTTCAATAAAGTGATACAAAGCGTTGAAATTAGATAGGAAATAATTCAACGCTGGGGTACTGTGATACTGTGTATGTATGTTAGGCTCGTTTCAAGTATAATAGCAAAATGTAAGTGGAAAAACGAAATAACTGTCTTTTTAATGCTTTGCAAAAAAATAATTAAATGACAATTTATCTCTATTGAGTTTTTGATACTAATTAGTATGGAAGGAAAACGATTTGAGCAGAAATGTAAACTCTTGACTTAGACTTACATAAGCATGACTGTTGACTACAAATATTTACATCAATGTATTGCGTTATAAAACCCTTCCACCATGAACCAGGGTTTGCATTAAATAGTTTTCCCAGTTTTCCGTAATACTTTATTGCAGAGCATAATCCGCTTATATGATTACACATCAGGACGATATTTCGTTAAAAAAATATTTACTCCAAATCCCATAAACTTATTTTTCAGTATGAAATGGAAAAATTTCATTGCTATTAACTGGAGACCGCTTCTCGTGTATCCTGGCTTTCGGAAAAATATTTGAATTATATGTGAAATATTAGCAGGAACACGCATAGACATTAGCTGGTCTGAGAATAAGAATGAAAGGAGAAAGTGGAGAAAGCATAAGACTTAGTTTTACTTATTCTTCCATCTAGCTTCAACACAAGGGACCCTTACTTCTAGTCTGAGTCTAGTATGATAGATGCCACCAAGTAGTTCTAAAACGAGGAGTGGGGTGGAATGCAATTAGTTGAGGTTCCTGCTAGGGTTTCCAAGGAAATTCATATGAAAATGTTCGAGAATCGGATATGTTTTTCTCGTGGCCAGTAATTTGATGGCGACAACAATCCGATTGCAAGTGTGGAGTGTAATTTATCAAGGCACAATAAAAAAGAGTTAATCTGAATTCGGATTTCTTTAGTACCTTATAGGATTATTGGATGAATGGAGCATCACGAATCATGAGCAGTAATGAAATGAACTACGGAACCATTGAAATAAATTTGTTGACAATTAGCTTTTGACGCACTGTAGACATTTACTTTATTTTTTGGTATATTTCATAGTAATACACGTAAAATCTTATATAATTCTTTTATTGCGGGTTCATATCGGTTTTGGATAAGCGTGTGGTATATTCTTCAATGTCAATTTCTCATATTCTGTCAGGGCACTCCAAACATCGATTGCGAGACGATTGATTGCAGGATTTTAATATAAATATATATTTAGAGATTTTATAGGAAATCAAAGAAGAGGAATATAAATTAAACTTTGAAATCGTCATTCAAATCCTCATCTTAACAATTTTACACCGTTAGTTTAGTTAATTTTTCATTACTACCTTCCCATCTTATCTGAGCGTGTAAGTTTTAGTTTAGGTCTAATCCACACGACACGAATGACGAATAATAAACACAGAAGTTGTAGTGCTAATATAAATTGCATATATCATTGACTAATTGTTAACATAAAAACCATATCTCACTATGTATTGTAGTTAGTTCCTTTCAAACATCTCAGTCAAGGTATTAGTTTTAAAAAACAGGGAACAAAATTGAGTTTTCCTATCTGAATCATCATTCGCTCATTATTTTACACATATCAATTCCTGGATTTTAAATTCCTATGTTACTTGTAAATGCGAGGAATAATAATAATTAGTACGAAAATCATGCTGAGTTTATGAACTCCATTCACAACTCTCAAATAGTTCACATCATTACTACCACTAACATTACGTTCTAAATATTATAGCACATTTCTTGCTAATAAGGAGTAATCATAACTTGTAATAACAATACATTTGTGTGGTATATAGAAAAGCAGACAGTATGTATGTATTTTGTTGAGATAATAGTGAATAGACCTCTCCGCAAGATATCTGTTGTACTGTGTTATAAATTCGTACAAAATAAACCAAGTATTGTTAACAGTTAGTAGTTTTGTATTCCTTTAAAAATTAGATATACGCTATTTGAGTATATTGTTCACAATGATTGTATTCAATACGAGTTTATTTAGCTAACCAACAATGAGTAACAGATTCTTTTTTTTTTAAACTTTTACCCTTATTTCAAGTTTCTTACACGCGTTTAGCTAAAACACAAGAGCTGGTCATCATCACGACCGATAACAAATACATAAGATAACAGGAGTTAGGCACGAATATCTGTTTGGAAATTACTATACTCGGTTTCGCAGATGCATATAGTTACTAATTAACAACTGGCAAAACTAAAACGTGATTAACGATTTCAAAGCCTCCTCAGAGAAACGGGAGTGTCGCGAGAGAAGTCAAGGTAGAGCACCAGGCAAGGTAGAGTGTACGAAATATGAAACGCAGAGGCAGAACAACAATTATAAAGTTCGTGTCATCATCACATGAGGAGGGAATAACGAACAATGTATAGCTTCCTTTGTTTCATCATTGACATTCATCAGGTTCTATAATATTTAAGCACCTAGAGTAGAAAAAGAGAGAAAGAGTATGACAATCGTGTTTTTTTACTATGAGACAATAGTGGGTGGTTGGTGATTCGGAAATTGTGAGAGCTTAAGTACATATAGTTTAACAAAAATACATAATACGATTTAACTAACAATTATATTTTTAACATTTTGACAGACAACCTTACAGTGAATACACAGTAACGTTCACAGTTACATTTTTCCATACTTGTGTGTCTTAAAAATAATGACAATAATAATACAACAATAACGACAACAACAATAAGCTATTTTCCTGTTGACATTGTTCTTGGTTTGGTGAAGATTTCGGGAGAAGTGGTGATTTCGGAAATACGTATATTTATTATTACTACAATAATACGTTAAGTTGAAACGCATGTTGGTTTGTGCACAGTTTTACAAATGGTTCTTCCTCTGAATTATGTACATCTCCTTAAACAGTATTGCATATTTGTGAATTTTTAATTAAGAGGGACGTACGTGTGTATTGTGTGTGCATGGGTCAGGGTATCAACGACTTTTTCATAACTTGTATAAATTAGTTTTCCTCTTCACGCAAGTAAAACTTTAATTCTCTTCCACCTTGTAATTCGAAAGCTCTTGATTTTGTGTGACAGGAATTTTTTCGATGAGTTTCTAAAACAAATACGGAGTTAATGTTTACGAAAAATTAAAATACTTAATCATGTCTTGCAGAACTAACGGAATATTATTGAAGAAACATTCATTTTGAGAGCCGAGAAATTACGTAAATTTGTCATAAATCATAAAGCGATACAGTGCTAAATGTATCACAGGAACTCGTCCCGATAAAGTATGTTTCAAACCCAGGGAAAAATTGAAAAATCACATTTTCACTCTACTATTCAGTAGTATAAGTTCATCTCATTCTCAATACAGAGTGTAACAACTAACTTAAATGTTCCGATTTTCCGCGTTCCACACTTGGCACACTGAGCACATTTTTATTGACCTTAGGTGAAAAAGGAAAAGAGAAGGACATAAGCCTCAGTTGGGACAATCACCATTGTTGGAAGTTGAGGTGGAGTTGATGGTGATTGTACATCACTGATGATTGGAAAAAACGAAAGAGTGAGTTAATTTGATTTGAATCGTAAAATAGTCAACGAGCACTTGTTAAAGTTTTTTTCAAGGAGGAACAACGTATCAATAATCATATTATACAAAGTTTTCTCTAAAGATAAGTAGTTTAACTTTATTTCCCTGTTTGTTTTCCTCGCTTCTAAATATTTCACTTCTACGTCTTGTAATTAATATAGATATCCTGGAAATGTTTGCGTCACAGAAAAGTTATTTTCTTGTATCCTATCCCCTATACAATAATTATTAGAGTCCTAAAAATTGCTGTACTTCACCCTTCGCATCCTCAGAGTATATTTACCTAAGATTACCTTTTTCTAAAGTTATGTCAGTTGTATTTCAAATATTTTAATAATCCCACATTGATACATACGTACTTACTATTATATAATATAAAAATGTGTGCTTGCTCCGATTTTGTTGGGTGACCGTGAGATAGAATTATAATATTACTTTCTTTCTTGATCTCAGCGTTGTCTAGGTGAAATAAAAAATCGTGACGAATAAAGTTGTCACAACCAAGGCCATCTTATTATAATGTTTGTGTCCTGTATAAATGAACATTTTTAATGGCAGCAATAAAATGATTTTATTGTTGAAAATGTGTGCGAACTTATTTCAGTTTAAGTTGAAACTTGTAATTTTTTTGATAGCTACACATAAGTAATATAATAAAAAGTATTGAGGTGAGAAGGTGTCAAGGTGTGTCAACGTTTTCTTTGTGAGTTGAAGATATTCGTGGGAAGGATGTGCCGTGTCGCAAAACGTATACAAGAAGTATATTTACGATAGCATAAGTTTTGCTGTTAATTGTTGAATATTTTGCACAATAATTTTGCAATATGTATGTGTCTACATTATAGTATGAGTGTATATTTAGCTAATTATTATTCAGTGGATTTTAGGGAGGTGGAACCCCTGGTTTCGCTGTGGCTGACGCAATTTCTGAAAGCCTCACATCAATTGGTACACGGTCATCGTAGAGAGTTGGTGCTTGTAAAATGATTCCTGCGGTGCCTACTAACACAGCGAGTGTGAAGATCCACAAAAACAAACGGTCAAGCACCATAGCGACGTACTTCCAATCTTCTTTTACCTACGACCAAAAGACAAACATTATCTTTGGGTTTGAAACTACAACCATCATATAGGGGAGCAGTGATTAAATTTTTTTTGATTGCTCACCCTTATAGATTCCTCTTCTCGTCTGGTATGCTCTGCAATGAAGCGCACACCTTCTACAGCTTTCGACACTTCTGGGCAGGTTGACCAACAGTGATGGTGGGAACTTGTGGCACCGCTTTCTCCAACGTCCCCCTCTACTTCGATATCATTCTCTGGAAGTTCTGAAGATCTGAGCAGTGGGTGTTGAGAAGCTCGAGAAGATGGAACGTGGGGTGGTGGTGGGGGTGGTGGCATCCCATGAATCTTACAGTTGCCATTTAGACCCATTGAGTGATCGACCTCATGACTACAGAGTAAAATAGAAGAGATGTCATTAGTAAACGAATAAAGTGGAGCACTGTTAACTTAAGAAACTAGAAAGTAGCTCTTAGCTACCTTGGAGAATATTCATGATTCGATCTGGGCCTCATCATTTCTTGAATTCCTAACGCTTCTCTAATATCTCGCAGATGAAGCGAGTCATTGAGTGATATAGTCGGTCTTAACTCCAAACCGTTACAGGTCCTTATGAGCATTCGCCCACTTCCAGACATGCCCTGGGAGGATTTACCAGCCATCCTGCAAACAATACCAGAGTTTTCCTAGATGAGCTCATATTAATGCGATTGTGGATAACCATACTACAGGATACACGACATAATCACTTCTGCTAAGAGACGAAGCTACAAACAACACAAACAATTTAATTCTTCAAATTAACATTACCTCTCCAAGTAGTATTGCGGCCTACGCATCACCAGCAGTCGCGGGAGAATGTGGAGAAACACGCGGCGAACCCAAGGTGCCATTGTGTGAGTTTGAGGTGTTCTGAAATGGACGTTGAGAACCACCACCGTAACACATATGCTGTAATCACAAGAGAAAAACGTCTTTCCACAATTAAAGCATGTGTACAAAAGCCTTTCACTTTCACTACAAGACACTTTTTTCTGCAAAAAATTTCTTACCTCACAGTATCTAGGATCATGGTGAAAAGTACAAATTTCCCCAGCAGGGGTACAACAAGACTAGTAGGGGGAATAATTTCTGCTAGCAGCAAGAAGAACACAGTAAGTGACAGGAGAATAGATATTGACAAGCTGACCTACACGCAATGTATAGAGGGAATAGAAGTGTAAGTAAAAAAGTGTAGGTGAATAAATACATATTACATAATACGGATCCTTTAAAATGTTAATGCCCGAATGGCTGGAGGCGCAGCTGACCTTTTCTCCAGAGTCGGACGGAAGGTAGAATACTAGTACGGTAAGAAAGGAGATGCCCATGCAGGGGATAATGAGATTGACTGTGTAGAAAAGCGTTTTCCGCCTCATGGTAATATTAAAAGTAATATCCAAGTAGGGCTCATCGCAACAAGTGTAAAACCGCTCGTTTCGCACTGCTGGAACCTCCAGAATATCCCACTCCACGGACATGTAGAACTCGGACAAATCCACTCCAATCTCGACGACATTCGAGTTTTCAGCCTCATCAATATGCCTCAAATCCACCTTGAGAATAAGTAAAAACCACACTGGGATTATATATCTTGCTGTTTCAGAGCAACTCCACTCTCCTCCTACAACGGCAGAACCCAGAGATACACCACACCATAGTTTGTGAGGTTAATAGTATGAAGAAGTATGAAGACACCTACATAATATCTAATGCATACTATCTTGTCTCGTTGTCCCCGAATAAGTATGCCATGCCGTTGTGAAACAGGCCTTAGAGGCATCTAGGCATCTAAGCTGGCTGACACGTTTATGTGGACAAAGACACATGTACCCTCTGGGTACATTAAACTTTTCATTAGAGACGACATTGAATGGATTTAAAATAGTTACGGAACCAGAGGAATAAAGCCACCTGCTAACTTTATGCAAATGAATTGTTCTACTGCTCACTTAACAGTGACCAAAGTGACACCCTTTACGTGAGAATAGGAATTACACGAACGCGGCAGCAGTTCACACTGTGGGGTGAATGACAGAGTTCGAGAACAGTTTTTTTCTTCTCTCGCTAACTATTCAAACTTTGCTTTTAAAGTCGGAAAAAGAGAGGAAATTGGAAAATTCTAGTGTAAAGCTAAATGTTTTCACGGTGTCACGACACAAACGAATCATCTCCTTGTATATTACTTTGTTTCACAGTTTATGCATGTGAGTCCTCTGACATGATGATATTATCCTACATAACGTATTGTGAGCTTTGTTTGGTATCAAAATTTTCAACTGTCACGAATAGCTTTTAACTGTCAGATGGCTATCTTCTTATGTCATGTTTGTAACATTTTGATTTGATTATGGTTTACACGCAGCAGTACCGCACCATGGCATCATGCATGCATTAACGTATTCCGACTATTCCGAGATGGCTTTTGCCTGATGATAATGTTTCGTTTTTTAGTCTGCTGTGCAGCCAAATACTTATAAAACTATGTGCCATCTATCTATGAAAAATGTTGAAACAATGACGTTAAAATGAAAATGTCAGGTATAACAGCAGTAACATGTAAAATGAAGACATTATATTATTACTGGAATTGTTGATGGCTACAACTGAGTTATGGCTGTTGCGGTTGCAATGCAAAGCTCACTTGATCAATATGATGATAACAACGTCAAATGCTGTTTTTGTCTCATGAAACTGAAACTTCTCCGTCTCTGGCTCCAGGGTCTTAATGAAAATTTAGTCACTTATCTAAATTTTAAATTAGATGTACGTCATATTTGACCACGTGAAATGGCCGAGAGCTGACAAATCTCCATCCAGTAGAGTTACAGAGTTACTGTTATCCCAGTCAAAAGTTGCAGAATCAATTTCAAAACTTCTGATATTCTGACATCTTTCTTTGAGGTGTTACCGATTCCACCAAAAACTTGTGGATTTGTGTGCTTAATTTGTTGTAAAACTAATGTTAGGTGATAATGTAGTAAATGTAGGATAAAAAAAACTACGCTCCGGAAACGAACACGGTTGTCAAAAAGAAACTAACTTGGACATTAAATTAAAGGGACAACTGTAGATGAAAAAGTTGGTGAAAAGCGATTCTGCTCTCTAAACTGAAATCATTTTCTTGAAAGTGGTTTTGCCGCAAAATTGTTTTGAAACTTGATTTTAAAGCGAGTTTGATTGTCACATGGCATGCATTCGTAAATTTTAGCGGCTAATATAAAAAGGAAAGTTTGATAAAAAGCTAAAAAGTATTCATATTACAGATTTCCAAAGGGAATCACTGAAAAGTTTACTTGTTCGTCATCGTATGCAACTTTGAAACTGTTTCCTTCGAATATCGTAATCTCAAACCTTGTCAATCCTCATATTGTGTCACATCATTCATTCAGCGAGGATATACATATCATATACCTATGTACATGTAAGCCAATATACTCAACGCTGTGTGTTATCAAAACGAATGGACTGATGAAAGAGTAAGACATAGTAAATCGACTATCACACTTTCACATTTCTCCCATCAATTCCGTCTGTCGTCATGTTCCTCTACTTTCATTACTGAGCCACATTGAAATGAAGATGAGTTACGTCTTGGACGATTTAAAATACCTCAAACGAAGCGGACCACCAGATAGTAATAGTAATGATGATGCGTAATTTAATGTTCTGACTAACATCTAATACGACTATGAACCAAAGTAAGAGACAACTCCTAAATACAAATTAATTTATCGTCTGAGGTTTTCAATTGTTTGCTCGTTACATCAAAAAGGAGCTAGTTTTTGCTGAATAATTGATGCGTAAAGTTAAAAATGAAAGAGAATGAGTAAAAAATGATGCCGCGGTATTTTCCAGTGTACCTGAAAACCATCGTATGTCCACGAGCCAAACTTCATAACACAAGTCTGTTCATCAAAGGGAAAGTACTCCACGTCAATTTCACAAGAAGATTTGTAAATTGCGGGTGGTTTCCACTCCACCATTCCACTGTGGTACAAGGTTGCTTTTGTGGCGAGCGTCACTTCAAAGTTTCCATCCGCACTGAAAACATTGGAAGAAAAACATTAAAAACTTAGACAGGAATCTGTATTTTAAATAATTCTGACTGTGAATAACATTATTAAAGGTTAAATTCATAAACGAACTGATTACAGAAGCATAAATTCTTGGCAAAGGAAAAAAAAGGTGAACTAATGGCATATTATAATACATGAAAGTCACAACGAACTACACCATAGCAATGTACGCCAACATTACTGAGGTCGAATCCTTCAAAAATACGGTGGTCTCATTTTTACAAAACCATTAATAAAAATGAATTCCCTGAGTTGAGTTGCAAGAGTTGTCAGAATAACGGAAACTAACTCCATACATTTAAAAACGAGCGCTTTCCAAAAGGGGGCTGACAATGAAGACTTCCCTTTCCTTGTAACGCTTTCGAGTTTGACATTGACAGCATTTGCGTGCATAAAACCATCATAAAACACGATTCATAGTGAAAACAAGACACGCTTACCATTTATTTTTTTTACAATTTTAACCCTGAATTCCTTGAAGATAATCAAATAGGATTATATAAATTTCGTTTTGACAGAAATTATATTAGAAACAGCCCAAGTCCCCTACGTTCTAAACTGAACAAATCGAGACAACACTCGTAAAATGGGTGGTATATGAATTTTAAAATGATTGAAGTCGACCGTGATGAGCTCCTTCCTAATGATGCATAATTTGTGCTCGCTCACTTGCACGCACACAAGGATACATAACCTTTGCAGGAACTAAACTTCCACCTAAATTATATGTAACTCTAAAGTAGTTTTAGTTTTCCCATTATCCCATTCCAACCCTGTTGTCGTTGTGGTCGTTATAATTGGATGGCACACACACACACTCACACTAATAACATGCTATAGTAGTACTTTATGTTGCTGGAGGGAGCTGATCAATAAATTATTGATAAAATTTTATAGTGGTGGTAAGCAGAAAAGTTGGGAACATGACGCTGGCATAAGTCATACGACATGACGTTCTTTAATTAGAAGATTACTTTGCGTGACACGGTATAAAGCTCGTACAACCAGATTCTAGAAACCATTATATTCTTCCAGCAAACTCTGCCTCTTACATTTTCTTCTTGAAGACCGCAACCCAAAACTTTATTTCCCGTTCCCCTCTGGGTTGGGTCGTACACCGCATACTAATATTGCACTATTATTATTATTTTGTTATACCTTTCCAGCTTTCTACTCAAATTCTATGATAGTATAATAGTTTTCATGTAAACTTCTTCATCCAAAGTTTGCGGAAAAAAATGATGACGCTTGCATTCTGATTCCGAAACCAAGGACTACTTTTTGGTTTCGGCTGTCACATTTCCTTTTCAATTCGATCTGCCTCATTGATGATCATGGCCTAACTATCTATTCAATCATCGTTATCAGTGATTTTGCAATAATTTACACATAAAATAACAAAAGGGGAATAAAACCAGTGTAGAGATTATGAAGGAGTGAGAAGAACAGGTTAAGAGAGATTTTCATCGATTAATATAAATTCAGACACGTAAAACACATGGAAACGCAACCTCCCACACAAATACGTACATGCATGCACACATATTTCAACTACAACTCCCACAACTTTACTTACATTTTGCCAAGTTCATGGTAGAACTCATGAGTGGCAACTCTTTTGCGCGATATTTATTCAGAAATAAATAGAATTTTCTTTTCTTCTGGAATACAAGATAGAAGAAGGGCGAGTGAGTAAAGTGAAGGTTTTTTCTTCCTTTTTTTCTCTCTACAGGAGGATTTCTGTTATGTTGAGTACTTTGGTCAACGACCTGAATGCCTCTCTTTCCACACTATTACATCTCAACACGCACCAACTGCTCTCGATTCTCTCACTTTACTTTATGATCTATAAGTGGGCTCGCACGTTGGATATATACATAAATGAATAAGGATATAGATATGCATTAATTTATGTACCGTTCTAGCGTGTATATGCGCACGTATTTATGTATATATTGTATTTATTCGTAATAACAATATGTGTATAGACAGGAAGTAGACGGGTGAAGAATTTACTTTCACTCTCTTTCAACTTTCTTTTGTTATAGGTGTATAGGTGGCAAAAGCAAAATGAATTATATTATTGGACCTCCATACACATACTCTCCGCACTATTAGTTAGGCAGACAGTAGACAGCAAAACAGAGGGGGAGTAAAAGTCATTCATAACAATAAAAACTTTGCCAGTATAACTGAGCGTATATTTTAAGGTAAATTTGAAACTTACAAAGTTCGCTGAGAGTGAAAGTGGCTTTACACCTTACTATATATTATGCTTCAACTTCAACACTATACGCCACTATACAAGCGATCAGCATAACTTGGAAAAAGAATGGACGAAACGGAGTGCACACCAGTTTATTCAAACACTAATTTATGAATGGCGCCGTATTTTCTACATCGTAAATACACATATTGGGTGGTCTCATGTATATTTAACTTGAGTTAAAGAATGAAATATAATGCATACTACTACAGCTATGGTATACAAAAAATACTGTTATTCAGTGTTATTTCTGGTGCTTGTCAATATGATATGCAAATACACGCACAAAAAAAAAACACACACACACATGGCAACATGTTATAGAGGGGGAATAAAGAAAATACTGGCAACTCCACATGGACGCTGAGAAAATAGAAAAGAAAATTTGAGAAGTATCGACCAATTCTTTTCCCACAAGAGGAGGAGGAGAAAAATGAAAGGAGGTATATAGTGATAACACAAAGTAGTACTACATGCTGTGCGTTGTGAAAAGAATAGGCGTATATTACATTTATTAGGCTTGTTTCACTTTTTCACTTACTTGTTATAAAGTACAATATCTGGTCGCCAAATATGATCCGAAGGCACGTGGAGACTTTTCACACCTCCGTACTCTGTTGGGTCCCATGTTAGCTTATAGTCAACCCAAAACTGGAAAAAGTGGGGGAAAACAAACGAAGAGGTTTTGCTATTTTGATGTGTCAATGTTTATTACTGCACTACATATTAGTGTACAACATTACCTGTTCCACCCATAGATTTGTTGTCATAATTTGATTTTTAAGATTCTGAAAAGCAAAGAAACAAATAGTCATTAAATCTTCAAATAATTATAACAACCACGTTTAACCAATCTTATATCATGCTGGGGGGGGGAATGTAACTTCTTTTATTAAAAAATACAGCATGTGCCATGGCAAACTTGGCATTCTATTTGTTACTCAAAGGTTAAATAGATTATTCAAAAATTATCATTACATATAAAAATGTCACGTGTAAACTATATTTCACTTGAATAACTCCCCTTTACGTAGCGTGGGAAAAACTTTGAGTACTAAAGTGTCGGAAAAATGTTCACAGTTGCCTCGAAACGTATTGTATGCCAACTCTGCTTCATTTTTTTCTGAACTTCTAGTGCGTAACTTTTTTCTTTGTGTTGTTTCTTTGTTTGACACTCAATATTTATATGCAGACACTTCTATTTTGATGATCGCTTGCATGAAGAAAAAAAGAATAATATAAGTGCAAACTTTCTTTCATTTCTTTCGAACAAAAGTAAGTGTGAACACCGTGAGTGCGAATAAATAAAGTTGGAAATAAAAAATAAATATAATATTAATAGTTAACTTCTTCTTATTGTAGTGCCAAACAACTTTGAAAGTAACAATAACAACTTATTTTATTTCTATTTCTTCCACAAACATGTTTGTTAAATGAACAAATTCTGCTTCCTGGTAACAAGAGGGTCAAAAATGTTAACATAATAGACAGACTAGCTTTCCCATTTTTATGAATGACACAGACTTTTTCTCATAAAATAAATTGCCGAACGGTTGAAGATTTGAATTTCCCTGGGGAAATGAATTAAAATGAAATACAATAGAGGAAGACGAAAATTGAGGAAATGAGATTTGCAAAATAAACAGTAAATTTTCGCCTATAGAAGAGCACGAAAAAAAGCATGTTACGCAATGCAAGCTCCCTTAAGTGTGTCGTGTCAGTTGTCACAAACAAACATCAATTTTCTCAGAAATTTCAAGCATGGGTGATCATGTTCAACCATTTACTTTTATTATTCCCTTCTCCGTTTTTACGACACACCCAGAAATGCAGTTTTTTGTGTGTTCCCAATGCATAATGTAAGAAGTAAAGTTACAACAGTAATATCAGTATTGTTATCATGATTATGATACAAATCTCTCGATGTCATGCTTTTCTGTATTTAAAATTTTACATTTTCAAAGGAGCACATTCCAGAACACACATCCCTCTGCTAAGGACTCACTTCATATCGCGTGCCCAATCTAAAAATGTCAAGCTTAGATTTCGGTTTTTGAAAAATAACCAAATAACCAAAGTCATCAACAATGACGGGAAAGCTTCTGCTTCAAGCCTAAAGCATCTCGTATAAAACTGGATACAAGCATGTTCAGCAATTTCACTGTAAAAATATCCAGCTGTAAATCTCCTGGTAAGAAAATAAAAGGAGGGAAAGAGCACAAACTAGAAATGACAAGATTTTATGTAGATAGATGTACTGTACTACACTTTGTATCCTGTTGAGTGCTCAAGACTCAGCATAATAAAATGATGTGAAGTAACACGTACAGATGCTACATAAAAGCTGCATGTCTATTGTATTATATGGATACTTAGCAAACTTTGTTTTGCTTTCGCCTCAAACCTAATCTCGTTGTTCAATAATATTTGCAGACAATCACAGGTATTACATCGTGCACATGAGATTCTACTGACGGAGGCGTAACACTTTATCAACGTGCGTGAAGGCAGGAGCAGGTAATATGATTCATTACTTGGTAATATAGTTTGTGACTTGGTCTGATGGCTCACATGTACTCCGAGTGAGATTCTTTCCTATTGTTATAATCTTATCCCTTTTGTTGGAAAATCGAGGGGAAAGATGATGAGTGTAGTGGAGAGGAAAAGCAGGTGAAAGTATAAATGCATGCATTCATTCATTTTCACAAAATGGGAAGGCAAGGCTCATTCCAGGACTCTTAATACCCAACTCCTTTACTACTATTACCATGCTTGATGCTTTACTGTGCAGCGTGAAAGGCGTTTATAGATGTGCAAGCTGGAATATGCCAAAATCTATATCTGCACAAGATATAAGTAGGTTTGCAGTGCACAATCAGATAAACCTCGTAAATGAAAGAAAGCAACGAAAAATAATAATAATAATAAACAGCTTGAAGTAGTGAAAGCAGTTGTAAGCATTGCCGTGTAGGTGGTGATGAGAGAGAGAGAGAGAGAGAGAAAGAGCAATACGTGAGGATTGGTTATTCTGGCTTGGCAGCAGCCGTTTGCATGGCTGAATTTTCTCTGTGACTCTCTATATACACGACTGACTGGGTAGTTTCCAATGCTCCCTGTAGTGCCATAAGTACCAAAGTTTTTGCTTAAAGCGACCATTTTATGTTCCAAAAAGCACAGTTTTCTCTCTCTAATTCCATACGAACCAGCACCACTTCTATAGGCTATGATTCTTCTCGCATTTCCTACTTTTCTCTCCTATACAGCGAAACTGCCAGACTATCCACATCATCATCAGTGTTTGAGCAAAATGCTGATTATAAGAGTCGACAACAGTAAGCAAGCAAGGAATATCAGCAGAATAGAACACTGAATGGATCTCATTCTCCGTTAGTTAGTTGCAGGGAAAGCCATTTGGACGGGTAATAATAAGAACATCATGCTGTATATGTATGTATCAACGTGTGAATGGAAAAGGTGGATAAATAAAAGTTTTCCCCACTCGAAAAAAGGATTGCTTTCGCCTTGCGTTCATATACCCAAGTGTATATATCTCTACTGCTCATATCATTGCATTATTATACACTTACGAAAACGAACTTTGTACAGTGCAGTAGTCGTACTGTAAATAAAATAAAAAGGATTTCATTATTATCAGTAACAGCGACTGGCTGAAAGAGAAAAAATCGAGTTTCTCTCGCCAAATCTCGTTTCTCTCAGCTCAAGTTAGCTGCTATTTGATAAGAACTTATCTGCCCATTTCACCTGAAATGAGTGAGTAAAATGAAACTCTACCTCAACATATTATGCTGATATGCTTGTTGTTCATTCATTTGGCACAATAAAAAATTTGATGAGTTTTTTTTTCCTTCTTTTGAACTTCGCATAATATACTATTATGCACAATAATGGCTCACAGAATACAATAGCTTTTTATGTACATATTATGACCATTCATGTGTTTCCCATTTAACCTTTATCGTCTCATTTTACAACAAAGCATGGGATAATTAATCTGATTTTTTTATTACCAGCAGCAATATTGCATTTTCTTACAGTTAACTATCTTCTTTAACAGCTAAACGCGATTAGGCATCAAAGATGTTTTGAATGTTTTTTCACTCATTGCTTCCTAGTAATAAATTTATTCCTTTCGCAAGAGATGCAAACTCTGGCTGGAAAACTTTTTTGAGGGGGAAAATTGATCAAATTATGATAGTTAGCAATTGATAAAAAGCGTATTTCCCCAGTTTACTCTTAATGTTCTCTTGAGCATTAGTGAAAGTGTATTGCCTGTGATATGAGCATCACCTTTTTCTCTGAAACTTGCTTGTTTTCTAAGTAGATGGATGAAGGGGAGGGAAGGGCTCCCGTTTTAATTTCTAAATGAAATTTTATCTTTTTAAGATGACTTGATGGAAGATGAGCTTGTAACATAATTAAGAAGTAGGCATTATTTTCCTTCAGAATTTTCCCTCTTTTTACTTTCTCACTTTTACACGGGTACTATCCAAGTGTTGGGAGCCCTATCTGTTTTTCCATGTCGTGAGAACAGAAGTAATGTTGGATGTGCTTGTTTTCTGGTATGCATATATGTAAATTGGTTCAAGAATGGGATAGTGGCATCAGCAGTTGTGGTACCGCTGCTGCGACTTACTGTGCTGCTACTAGATCCATTTAAAAAAGTGTGCAAACAGAAGTTGAGTTAGTTCCAATTAAGTTAAGCCTTTCCTGTCGCTATGATTTCCTTTGATGATAAGTGCTATATCCCTCCATCCTTTCATATTCATACCCTGAAGCATGTCGTTTAATAATAAGCGTAATCTTTATAAAGAGCCCTGCAAAATATATATGTTCAAACAACAACAATAATAATAATGGCTGTAGAAGAATGAGCACTATGTACATATTTTGAGCGAGCACTATTTCCACCATAATCATCTTCCATCCTCTCGTCATCATCATCATATGCATGTATACATATTTTAGTAGTTTCAAGTTTAGTTTTCTAGGAAAAGGTACTTCGCCCTATAAAACCCCATCATCATGTATGTATAATAATAATTCGTTTTCATATTTAGTGTAACCATTCAGGGTCTTCACATCTCAGTCAACTTTCTTTCTTTTCTTCCTTCCTGAAAGATATCGATCCGAAAGGAGGTTTGTAGTACACAAGAAAAGAAGACGAGGAAGACGTAGTCAGTATAAGGGATAGTGGCAGGAGCAGCAGTGCCAGTGGGAAGAAGAACACAGGGAAATAATGGAGAGAAGAAAAGAAAACCTGGAGGAAGAAGAAGAAGAAGTGCTGGTAGGACTAGTCGTGGTTCTCTGATGCTATATAGCACACAGTGGTGGCGAAACTTGGAAAATCTGCTTTTAGATTCCTTGGGAAAAAAACGTGTAGAGGCAACTTGCATTCATTTAAAGGATAAAAGTCAGGTTATAGGAGAGAAATATGCGTGCATTTATGTACGGATATATAGGGCATGGAGCCAGATAATGTACCTTTTTTCTTCACCAGACGTTCCATCCAAAAAAAGGAGAAGAAGCAGAGAAAGAACATAGATGACGGGGATGCTTTTTTGCTACCTTATATATACTTGTTGTGTAATCATAAGGTAATAGATGAGTATATAGTCTATATTATATATATTATTGTATTTGTAGGAGGATATAATATACCGTAAATATGAATGTATGCACATGGGTACAAAAAGTAGATCGGTTTTTCTTTTAGGAAGGCGAGTTTTTCCCTTCTTTATGAGTGCTTGAGAAGTGAAATCCAACTGTTTTAAACCATTCCGAGTGATGCTTATGTTCTGCAACGACACTTATGTACTTGGGAAAATAAAGTAACTCAAAACAGAAGGAAAGAGGAAGGTAGAGAAAACGAAGGAAGAAAGCACATACTCAGCGTGGATATTGTGTTTCCAAATTTTCTCTAGTAGTTGGATAGTGGATATTATAGAAATAAAGACAGAAGTATTTATGTCCAGTTTCATTTACGGAATACTTACTCTTGGACAAGCAAATAGGCTGTATGTGAATAGTCATGCAAAGCAGTGGACAATTTTAGGGGACACGACATGTTTATTTATGTATTTTTCAAAAGATGTGTTTCCTCAAAGAAAAATAAATGACCATTATTTGGGTTGTATCCTTAAAAAAGAGAAATGTATTTATATATCTATATTCAAGTACGTAATGGATGTTCCGTTTATAGATATTAGCCATACTCTCAAATCTTTATGACATATAGAATGGGTGGTGCACCTTTTCTCTGGTATTGTCATTTCCATTTTTCTATCGTAAACTTTTTCTACTTTGTATTTCTTTAAAAACAAACTTTGTTTTCTCTGTTTCCCCAGAACGCCTCCTACAAGATCCCACTCAAGAGGATTCCCTGTGTGTTTTTTCTTTAAAGGAGGAGTAGGTCAAAGTGAATGAATAAAAAACGAGTAAAGTCAGTAAATAGAATGGACGTTGTTTGTAATGTAGACCGAGAGAAAGTAACAAGCTTGTCTAAAGTACAAAATTCCAACCATAAAGTGACAGCTTGTTCGACCAATTAAGGGGAAAATAAACAGGGGGCATTATGTTTGCCAGTGAATCTTGTTGTTTTTATTTGACATAGTCATTCATCTATCCATAAGCGTGTGTATAGCTCAGATTTGCTTCATAAGAATCTACTGGTATGTCTGTTAGTCCGGAAACTATAAAAATTATGTATGCAGATGCACAGAAGATCTAGTTTAAATCAAATTTTACGATATGAGCTATACTTACTCCGATGCGAGAATCTTTCATTTGGGTGAAATTTTTGTTAACTGTGATCAGAGAATTTTGCATAATCTTTAAGTATTTACCAGCATCAAAAATCATGTGACATTTTTGCCGTTGTTGAAAAACAAATCTGATATTTGCAGTTACTGTAAATTCAATGTAAAATCAAATAAATACCATGATCTTGCACAAATTTTTGTCAACATGCTCTAGAATATACACACTTTACAACGTCATATTTTGGCGATTTTTCATGTGTATTTTATGTATTTTTTATGCCTTGCATATAAGCCATCACACTGCAAATTGTCCATACTCAATTTTTTGAACGTCTGCTACTTCCGAACACCTTTGGAGAAGATCTTGATATCTGGTCTTGTGCCGTAGACCGTGCCTATCTTGACGTAGATGTACTGCTGTTTCCATGTTTATTTTTGATGATTTACACTGGAAGTCAGCGTAGCAGGAGAATAAAGTCTTTTCTAAAACTTTCCTCAGGTTTCCGATAATGATGGATACCGAGAATAGGTCAAAGGTAGCTGATTTTTAGTTTCTACATGTGGTTGAAGAAAGAAGCGTACAACTTACTTGATTACATTGCAACTTATACATAGTGGTGAGTGACTGCTCACTAGTATTTTGATCTTCCATCTAGTTATTAAAAAAGATGAAATGAACTACTCTCAGGAGAGCTGAGGAAGGTAGTGAACGATCTTCAAAGAAGACAGACAAACAGAGAGAAAAAGAGAAAAAACATCCCGGAACAAGTTGTGTACAGCGTGCAGTAGGTTCCTACATTTAAAAAAGAAATTTCACGCATGACATGCCTTAGCAAACCACAAAGAACGTCTCTAACGGCAGATTTCCTTTAATTAAAATTTCAGCAAACGGAACGGCATGTACAGACCTACCACATGCCATTCTACGCATCTAATATTCATTATGATGGGACAATTCTTGAGATTTTTTTTTGCATGGCTACAAACATACCTACATACTCAGAAATACTAGCAAACTATTGACTTCACAAGTTTTGTATTTTATGCAGTTCTTGTCCTGCGTAAAATAAATCAATTTCATGGCCGTTTTCTCGTGATTCCAAATTAGATTTAACAGTGAGCACAGAGACCATATCTGCTTGTGGGAAAGGTACACTTCGTCAGACAGAAGGGTTCTCATTCTTTGTACTTTTCCCAACCACTTCACTAAACTAGACCACAAAATGAAAAGGCGAGTATATGTTTGCATGCTATTTTAATTGCCACAACGTGAATAGAAACAGTTCATGCTGTTAAAACATACTGTGACGATACTATAAATATTTACCACATCTAAGAATGACTTTTTTCTTCTTTCAGAAAGATGAGAGCTTTGATAAAAACCAAATTTGTATTCTTCATTAATGGCTGCAAAGAAATGAGCACTTGGGACAAAGAAATTTTGGAGTGACCTCTTGAGTCGACGCTACTTGAGCGGTTTTTAGTTAATGACTTCTCCAAGTGGAAAAATAACGTAGACCAAGAAACGGATATGAATGAGGTCGAGAAGGATGAATGAGTGGTATGAATGTGTGTGGGGGTAAAGAGCATACATATATATGCATACTAGTTTACTACTGGATTTACAATCTTCTCTCAAATTCAGGCAGACTGATTTCATTACAGATATTGTCTGCAGCAAAACGCTTAGTTTTGGGTCACTGCATTTTAAAGCGGGAACAATATGTTCTAATAATGAAGGCTGAAAGTCCATAAAAATTGGATTTGTATGCTGGGGGAGAGGTAGTCAAAAAGAATTAATTGGTTGATCCTTGATCATTAAAAACTGTTCCAATTAAAGTAAAAAGGGACGTGTTGAATGGGTTAAATTGAATTTACTAAAACTTTGTCCGCTTTAAATTCCATTCGTGCTCAGTCTTCTATTTCAAGAAAGACATGGTATGCATTCTCACAATTTTGAGTATTAACTCATGGTTTAGCTTTCCAATTGTGTTAAAGTCAGTCTAAACAGTCAATAAAGAGGGTCCGCACCAACTTTACAGATGCGGGTAGAAGGAAAACTTCAGTTATATTAAAATTCTAGTGAAGAAGTGTCGTCATGTAAATTTGCGTGGGCAGCAGCGTTGAAAAGAAATTCTTTATAGCTGCTGAAAGTTGGTAGTAAATAATCTTTCCCAAGCTCCAAAAATCGGTCCAAGTCCAACTTTTCCGTGTGAATATGAAGTTCCCTACCCATTTTCTGGTATTCATGGTTGATAGTCCGAAAATGTTTATCTGATCGTTTTTGCTTGCATTATTATTTCTTTATTTAGCAGTTAACCGAAAAATACTGGTCTTTACTGGGAGTTTTGTACAAGCTATTAAAAGGACACCTAATATTTACGTGCAAGTATATATAAGCGTACGAGATTCAGTGAAATCTTAAATAGAGTGATAATGGCACAAAAATTAGCTTACAACGCTGTACTTTAAAAAAGAATACCCTGAAGTAGTATTTGCAGGGCAAGAACTGGTAAAATTATTCATCCAGATAAAAAAATTGTTCCATTTTCGTAATGCATATTTTGTGTAGTGCTGTAAGGGGTAGTGGGTACTTGACATGATCCAGTAGAAAGAAATGGGTGCAGAAAAAACAAGAATAAGAATACTACATTTTTGAAGACAGGTTGTATTAAAACTTACTTATTATTTACTTACTTATAACTTACTGCGTTGGACTACCTCCATTTCTATGCCACCCAGGTATTTCCAGGTATTTTTTCCATACTACAGTTTATATATTCTTTAGAGGGATTCGTAAACAATGACCACTTGTGCTTAACAGAAAAGAAGAAAATATATTATATGCTCATTGTCAATAGGTAGATCTAGGAACATACATGCATAATATTATGCATGTATATACCTACACGTGTGCCTCTCGTAATTCCACACTCTAGAGAGATACTTTTCAGCAATTCTTCCATAATCCTGCATCAACTATAGTCTCTTTAACCGAAGATGAAAATCTGTGAAATAAAAGCACATCTGCTAAGCAAATTCAGTCTCTTTCTCTTTCACATTTTCTTTCTTGTGTGTATCTGCTCTGGTAAATGCCCATCGGCACGGCAAGAAGACGACACACACGGTGCAAATCTAAAAGTGGATGAATTCTCCACCAAATTCCTTATTAGCAGACATGCTATAATGATAAAAAAAGGGCATGTATAGAAGCATTATGTGAGTATAAACTAAAGACATAAACGAAGCGAACTGTTCCATGATGATGGTGTTAAAGCTTATACATGCAATGAAAACTAGACGAAGCGAAATAAAAACAAACATGTACAAAACGAAAACAGAATGGGGTTGCCAGCATGGTACTGTTAGTTATTTTTATTATCTACAATGTACATAATCAGTAGATAATGCTCAAACTAGTGTGTGCTCTATCACCACTATCATCATCTTCATCGTTGTCATCATTGTGAAAATATTTTTTTCCAGAAAACTATTCCAAAAATATGTACATGGAGCATGAATGTGGCTAGAAATGACATCAGTTTGCATTCCACATAAGAAAAAACATTTTCCCTGAGAAAAAACTCGTTTTCTGGAAATGGGCTGCATTGATGATGACCCATACGATGGAGAGAAGATTGGACAGCTTTTATAGCGTTGCCTTATGTACTTTCTGATCCATAAGGTTTGTTATTTGAGTTGTTGTGTGTCGTTTCAAGTTTCTATGCTATATGGGCTCACAGAACACACACAAATTGTGCCACTAACTCGCTCTCTTTTAGTCTATTTTTTTGTGGCTCGAAGCAACTTAGCCTACTTGTTTTTCTGAAGAAGCAGCATTAACATTATTCCCCCTTTTTAGATTGTCTTTACATTAATGCATGCAGGTTTTGTCGTCTGCTGAATACTACTGAGCTTTCTCTCCACTCGACTCCTTTTGTTTTCTCCACATAACAATCAAGCGAAAAAAGGTGTACTTGACGCTGGTGTTCGGATTTAGTGATGATGATTGCGTGGTGGTAGATGTGATGTGCGGTACTCACAGATGCATGGAATGGAAAACACCAGCTTTATAGCTATTATGCCTGGCAGCAACGCTAGCAACGGGTTCGATTATTGTAATCCACACTTTGTGCCACATTGCTGCTCCTCCGCTCATTTTATGGGTTTGTTTATACCCCACACAAAACAAAATCAACCTGCTATCATCACACTTCTCTGAATGCTGTTCCTGTCGTCGAAAAAATTGTTACTGACAAAATAAAAGTGACTCTAGGTGAACAAGTTGGAGTGAGAGCGGAGAGACGAAGCTTCCCATCAACACTAAAATCCCATCATTGTGCATGAATTTCCTTTCTTTACGCTATCCCAGTCGGAATAACATATAGGCACATACGTACGTACATGCTTTCCCTTCCACCAGTTTGCTTACCTACACGGAAATTATAGGTGGCTCTAAAGAGCCCAAACAATTGTGGTGATGAAGACGACGATGATGATCTGGACGTTTTTTTTTCTCCATGCTATCTACACACATCTCCTCTAAACATATTATACGATTTCCAGAGATAGAGATCTTAAAATAAGCTGTTATACAACTGGATATATGCGGATGCATATAAAAAACCAGAATCATGAATTTTATTGTCAAAGCCATTCCTCGGCTAAGCAGTCTCTCCCCCAGTATAAAAGAAATAAAAGAAGAAAATGTGCGGAGGCATCTGCTTCTCTCCGTGGTAGGGCTACCGGTGACTACTGGGCTGTGAGTCTAGTGCCACTATAACCACTTCTACAACAACTATATAGAATTTGTATTGCTGACGACGACAAAGAAAAGACGAGCACAACTATTCTTCCCTTTTTTCTATAGTTTCTTCTTCTTCCTTCTTCGACGACGACGACGACTCCTCTTACAATGGTACTCAGAGAGCTATTATTTTATATGGCTGTGTAAGTAGACACACGACGACGGTGTAGTTATTACACCTCTCTTACGCTAAAAAAAGTATGTGAAACTTTAAAGATGTGTATCTAATAAATATATACCCTTCGCCGCACATATTTGTACTTTTGTATGTGTTGTAAGGGCATGAGATGGAGAAAGTGAGAGAGGGATAGGGGAAGAGGAATGAATAGTTTATGGTACAGAGGTTTGAGATAACAGCTAGCAGTTGGAAAAGAAGAGTTTCCTAATATATCTATCCATCTCACTCACACAGTCCATTGTACAATATTGTGGTGGTGATGATAGTGGTAGAAAAACGTGAAAGAGGAGGAATAGGAAGAGGAGGAAAAGGAGAAAAAACCAGAATGGTAAATACTTTTTGTCGGTCCTCTCTCCCGCTTTCTCTGTCTGTTGGTAACAATGAAAAACGCTTCCAATATAAATGATACACTATGGCTATAATAGATTGTATGAGTGTCTATTTACGTACACTTTCCACGTACATGTATTCTTTGAAATCGTTTCGAACCGATCTGCCGCTAAGCGAAAGAAACGGCAAATGTGTACATATCTTCCGTATTATTACCTATGAGGAAGAACGCATATTTTTTATTATTACAGGTTTCATCTTAAGACATAAAAATACACGTATACTTGCAGCCAGGAGTAGTTTCAGCTGGAGCGAAATGGTTTCTGGAATTATCTCATACATCTATCAGGAGAACATTTCAGTGCATCATTTTGTCAGTTAAAACATTTTCTTCAAGATGAATTCTTCCCCAGGGAATGGTCAGTCTAATATCTAGTATTATCGACAGTTTTCTTTATTTTCTGCCTTTTACTTACGTATTTTGAAAGTGGAATAAACTCGGTTACAAGGTAAACTTTTTCCTTATGCCCCTACAAATATTTTGCGATTTATTTAGGCCCCTGTGGAATGTGCAACTTTTTTTCTTTTCAGTTGCACAGTTACACGAGAAGAGGCTTTATTTATAGTGGTGCTTACAAGCATTGTAGTTACTTTTGAAACGAAATGGTTTCTTTTTGTTCGTTCGCTACTTCTTCGAAACTACCATTATTTAATTTGAACGTTATTGAAAAGATACAACCTCGAAAACAGGAATATGGGATGTTTGAGAGCAAAGTTTGTACTACTTTGGTATTTTGATTATTTGTGGAATAGTTACTTTCCTACATTTTTTCGTATTAAAATATTTACTATTATATTGGCTCCTAGTTTTCACTTATTTCATAAAATTTGCATCCAAGCTTTCTCAACAGGGAAAGCAAAGAAGATAATCAATATCAGTGTTTACAATGGCTTAATATTCGTTTTAAAGAAAAGATTTGAATTCAGAAAGCCACAGTATTTCAATACAATATCTACACACAACATGAGCTTTCTTTCCGTGAGTGATAGCGAATAGTAAACCACTTATCCCCCTATTTAGAAAAACAAAAGAATGAATGAGTGCTTTATCTTTATCCCCACGAAACTAGACTGATCAAGACCACGAAATATTTTTCCCAACAAACGGTAACGTTTTCACATTTCTGCTGTTGGTAAAAAAACACTACAAAATGGCAAAACTTACAAGTTGTAAGTTTTGCCAGTTTGCAGTATTTGTATTTACAACTGGTAGGAAACATTGAAAAATGTCCAACCGTATCTCGTGCAACACTTCAACAGTCAGATAATAGAAAAGCTCAATATAAAATACATACATAATAACAACACTGTACAAAAAACAGTCTACATAAAAAAATATGTGAGGAATCTAAGACAAAGCTAAGCTTTACGCATAACATGCTCGTCTTTTTAATATTGTACTATTTTTTCCCTCTGGGTTATGAATTGATAAACCCAGATTGTTCATAGTTTTTCGGTGTGACATTCCTAATCTACCTTTACACACCTTGGTATTATTCGGTGGAATCGGCAATTTCATATAAGGGTTTACACTTTACGCCTTTTGTATGTCCGGAGGACTTACACTACATATTTTCATTTTGTATTATTGGAACCAAATTGCCATGTTGGTCAGGATTCAGGATGTCATTTTGCTGAAATTAAACACAAAAGTAAATTACTTTTCACCAGCAGCCTTTCCATGTGCTGATTACCACAAACCCTTCTATTTGAAAGATTGTATTCACTTCTGCTTTCAATTGTAGTGATGCTGCAGCAAGCTCTCATAATAAAACGAAATTGTCACCGAGTTTTTACACCATTTGTTTAGTAGTAATGAAAACCCAATTTAGGTATTTTCCTGTGATGAATGATTATAAAACTGTTTCGCCACAGAGGAGTGCAGCGCATGCTAGTTTACTGACAGTGCAACCGTTGCTTTATCCAAACTGAAGGTTAGGATCCAAACGGAGTATTGTGGAAAGGTATTTTCGTGAGAAAAAAATGTATTATTCCATCATCTACTCAAATATTGATTTAAATATCTTCAAGCATGCTGAAATGGCTCGCCTCGCGCTAGAAACAAATCTCCATACAATATTAACCAACAAGGCTGATAGATGATGGCAGGAGAGATACCTAATGTAAAACACACACTACACACACAGCGACAAACAGATGAAGCGAATTAATTTCTCCCTGACTAAATAATTTCTTTCCTCCTTGAAATATTTTAGACCAAAATGAAAAATACATTTAGTGGGAGAAAATTCTCTACGTGAATTCGCTGTTTACTGCCCGTGTGTCCATTTGACTACACCCTCTACCCAAAGTTGACACAAAGCCTTATGTGATGTGATAGAGCTGTGCTTAGTTTTGAGTTGATGGGAATGCAAAGATGTGGTAGGAGTTTTCAGTAGTAGCACGAGATAAAACAGTTAACAAAGCACTATCAGATTAAAATCTACTTTGATGTTGATGATGATGATGCGGAATGCTCGACCATAGTATTACTAATAAAGCTTGTTATAAAAAATTCCACATGTTCTTTCTGTTTCTGGAGAGGAAACTCTCTAACTGCATAATGTACAAATTGTTGCTATGGATACGCTTATACCCTTATTAATATAGATGTCCCATACATCAGTAATAAAGTGAAACGGACATCGCTGCATTACTTGCCGGTTGTGTGTGTGTGTGTGTGTGCGTGTTTTTATGGATGTTTTTATTTGCTATGTGGAAGAAAATTTCCTACCTCTACTTCTGCTGGATCATGTTGGTTTTCTCTTTCACCCCGTCGTGAACGTGTGGTACTAGTACTCTAATACTGTTCATACTACCACCACAACTACTATCACAACTAGTACCAGTGAGCAATGCATAATTTACTCATAATAAGCATTAAAATTCATCAGATCACTAGCAAGAGCCGAAAACTCTCATAGAGCTGGGAAGCCAGGGAGAAAGAGAAAGTGAGCGATGTTTTATCATTTTTGTAAAAGAGTGAGAGGAGATACTATACCACCATCATCGCCAATGCCACGTTGTCTTTATCCCATGCCTTCCTGCCACCTTGTATTTTATGGTATTACGTGTATGCTAATAAAAAGGCTGCTAAAATACAGAAAAAGAAAGTATCTTCTTCAAACTCAACATAAATAAATCATACGACACATAAAATACATAACCCTAAGTGAAATTATGATGTGAGTTGCAAAAAATTTATAAATGCGTTTATTTGCACACAGCAAAGGAGCGCAGAACATGCATAACATAAATATATGGTGTGCGTGTCATGTCATGTGAAAAGATAAAATTGTATGTGGAGGGAGTGGGGAAGAGAGAAAAACGGGGAAAGGGGTTTATAAGGATGTGATGAGGCTGCAGGTATTTCCTGCACAAAATGAACTCGCATCCTGTCTCCCAGAACTAAATTAGAAGCTAGCAATATGCCTGCTCGACAAGATTTTCATGCCTTGGCTAAAGTGAGAAGAATGTAAAATGTGTTTGGAGAGGTCTACAAATTTTCTCGTTCTAGAAATTCGCCATTCTTGACAAAATTTGGATTCCCCATATGTGATTATTATTATTATTATTATTAAACTTGCTAACTAAAACCATGGTATTTTACGAGATTGTATGGTGATAACTGTTGAAACGTGATTTATTGATTGATTTTAATGCTGTAAAAGTGGGAACTTGACAGGAATGATGTCATAAAAAGATATAATATTAATAAACGTTTACCTGGGAGAATGTTTTGGAAACCCAAATGAGTAGAAAAGATTTTACTTACCACATCTATGAGCTGTGACAGCTTGAGCTTAATCTTGACAGTGAGCGCATCCGTGACATTGACAACAGGGCGCACAAGTTTGTTGTAATTGGAGAGGAGATCATCGTACAACCGTTTCGCATCCGGATTCCCCGTGGAGCCTGAGTCGAAACGAGAACACAACAGAATCAAACACAAAATTCGTCGATAGTTTCCAAAACTACTCACAACTTTCATTGTCTTTTATTTCTTCGAGGAAAACTTTTTAATTTTTGAAATTGATATTTTTTACAAATTCAAAATTCACAAGAAATTGAACACCATCAGAAAACAAACAATAACACAAGCATTTAGCTGCGCGTCCCCATTGTGGGATATACAACATGTAGTTTGCTAACTGAACCAAAATTACACTGTGCAGTAAGACTCGAGAATTCGAACGCTCCCATGACCAGAATTGCGATTATACGTGTCACAAAGAGTTTGATTACATCTAAACCGCTGTAGCAACGCAGTTCCGTGTTTAAGACACGTGTCCCTTTGGCAAGGAACTAACATTTTTCTTAATCTATTTTATTAGCTCACAGTTCTCTGCTGTTTGTGATTATGCTTATGTGCGTGATAAAATAACATCTCACATTCCAAACGGAAGAATGCTAATGATATCATGTCGATGAGAATGGAGTCCAGCCTTTCTCAACCCGTTTTCTATTTATAACTGACTGTTGTAACTGAAAGGTGCAGAAAGGCAAGAAAAATTGGAGAGATTGTTAATAGAGATATCCCAGCTAGTTATATCTTCATGAATGACAACTGAATGGCAGAAGAAAATGAAGTATGAACAACAACCACTAAAAGTGGGATGAATCGAGAGTAAATAATTGCTAAAAATGATAGCAATGAGTATGAGAGAGCGTCTGTTTGTTTATGTGAATGTGGAAAAATTCACTAAACACACTTCACTTCGCCGTCACCACTGTTGTTGTCGACCCTGAACATATTTTTTCCTTTCTTCTTCTTTCTTCCTCGTCAGGAACGTTTCCTCTCGGTAGCTACTTTATGACTGAAGTGAAAGTATGGATGAAACAGGAACAACAACACGAATGCGAACAAGTAGAAGAAGAAGAAGAAGTAGGGCCGTTTCAACAACAACAACTCTCTCTCTTCTACTCACTTTCTCTCCCCCTCTTTCTGCCTGTCTCTCTATGAGTTGTGTTCTGACTGTTTGACTGCTGGTGAGTTTTGAGTGAAGAGAGATGAGCAAATATAAATGGATAAAGATGTAAGCATATTTTGTGTTTTGTGTTTTTTAGATGAAAAGTATGAGGAGGAGGACGACCAAGGCGATCCGCGACTGACACCCAGGGCAAGCGGGATGTTGATCCCAAGGGACTTTTTCTCCAACTGGAGGGTCAACGGGCACCGTACTGGGTTGAAGAGGAGCAACATTAAAAAGATGCACAAGAGGAGTGAATGTCTATGTGTCTGTGTGAGAGATGAGAAACTGGTCGTTGCAGACCTACTAGCACCGCTACTTGAAGCGATGAAGAAGAACTGAGAAAATGAGAAAGGCAGCTGCAGCATCAGCGGTGCTAGAGCAGTGACGAGGACACCGAAAGGGAAATGGAAAGTAGGGAAGAGTACAAAAAAGTTGGAAGAAGAAAGGAGAGAGAGAGAGAGAAACGTGGAAAATGCGCGTATATTTTCCCGCAATGCAATGATGATGAGAGGAAGAGAGAGAGTATGTGACGTTGAGTGAAAATGTGGTAGCTGCTGTGGTCCTGTGACTCTTTCGGCTTTTCCTCTCTATTTTTTCCCATCCTTCTATTACATTACGTTATTATTCCTACACAAAATGCTTTCGTGTGTGATGAAATCTTTCAGAGAGGCAGGGGAAGAGAAAGCGCGTTTTCCTTGAGTGAACTGAGTTCATACAATTTCACCTTTTTACATAATAGAATTCGTTTTTTATATATGCTTAATTATGTATATATAATAATGCCAAAGCTCTACACACACAGTCTCTCTTTTTATCTCTTTGAGTTCCTTCCTGCATTTTGTTCCTATTGAAAAAAGTAGCTCTATTGTTGCGTTGTGTGACCCATTCGTATTATTATTTGTATAATAATCCCTATTTTTATATGGTTGCATGCACTCACAGAGAGACTGCACAACAATCTCATGATTTGCCATGAGAATGCGTGTACCAGAGGGATATTTTGCATTTTGTACATTTTATTAGTGCATATACATTCCAACGAGCAAAGTAAGTACAGGTATTTTCCTTGCTCCCTTTATCTCGCTTTCTCTTTTCTCCTTCCACCTCTTTTCTCTTGTCTCGTTAAAAAATCTTTCAACTGGCTTTCCAGTAAGGAAGTAAGGTTTTCCCTTTCTTTCCCCTCAATAGATTCATACAGATAACGGTGTAGCATTTCATTTCAACCGTAAGTAAAAGAAGATCCCCATGCCTGGTTTCACGCGTTGATAGAAAAAACGAAGACAGTAAGGCAAGCGTCAAGAGAAGTCGAAAAAGAAGAAGGGCAAGTCCCTTACTCATCATTTCCTGGATAACAAGAATGTGGAATCTATACTCCTTTTTCTATATTATTTTCAAGGCTTTCCCACACACATATACTCAAAACGACTGTGTAGTCAGAGAAGAGCCAGTGAAAAACAGGTGAGGAAAAATGTATAGTATCATGGGTCGGTTAGCTTTGTATGGTTGAGAAGAAAAAAAGAGCAAAAACATGACCAACTTTTATTTCTTCTCTTTTCCCCTCTCTATAATCCATTTTTTATTCCATCTGTCTCACTCTCTTTTTTTAACTGTATATCTATGCAGTGTATATGACAGAGTGGTAAAGATGTAGACGAGAGAAAAAAAGTAATGTAACAGAAAAAAATCGCTATGGGGCTGGTGAGATGTTGATGTTGCCACTGTGCCTGGTGCACATATTTCTATGTGAGTGAGTGTGGATTGTAGAGTTTTTAGAGAGCAGAGGCATTTTTCCGTTGGCGAAAGCCAGCTGTAACTGAAATTGAAGCTGAGAGAAGCATCACATTAGGTAAGTATATAAAATTGTGTATGCATCTATAAAATATATATCAGTCTAGTGTACATGCATACTTTGCACATGACAGATGATCATGATGCTATAATAATATATATTGCTTGCACATAATACGTACATCTAATGTAATATATTATGTAAGTAGAATGGTAGAGAGAGAGAGTATACGAGTTTTTAGGGGAATTGAAGAGAGATGTATTTTAGAAGTTGAAAACAGGTTCAGACTCAGGGAGCGAGAGAGAGGCTGTGACTCCACATCTTCAACTACAGAGAAATTTCACCGACAACAACATGCCGTATCCATTTACCCATACCCTCATCTATCATTCTGGAACCATACACACAACACTTTCTCTCTCATCTCTCGTTCGAAAGCTGCCAAAGAAGTAGTAGATGAAAGTCTATATATTACATATTATTATAACAGTCTCATCACGAACATCATCGTCACTGCCTTGCCATCATCATTTCATCCTTGTTACCTAGTTTTAATGTGATAGCCGATGATGATAAATAAATGAAGACGAGTATGGAACTCATTTTTTTTATTTATGTGGGGGTTGTGTTCTAAACATATCTCCCTCTTGTGATAGCTCCCCATCAATTGTATGTAATGGGAGTCCTCATCAAATAAAACCATTTAGCAATTAAAAACATTATCCATCTTTTGTACGTCCGTGTGTGGTGGAATCATTGTTTTCCCATCGTTACAAAATCACAGCAAGGATCACCATCATCATCATCATTCTATGTGATATACTTACTCTCTCCACTACTCTGTCGCCACCGCCGCTGTGATCCTGTTACTTACAGAGCTACAGCAATAAATTTTGTTATTTTTTTGTGGTGATATCTCCTAATCGGTAAATGATAGGGTGTGCAAGTAAATACTCTGTTTGCTGCAAAGTTTACATAATGATGCACTTATGGACAAGAGACATGTATATGTTTTGTCAGAAGGCTGTCACACTATATTTATAATATTATGCTATCAACTCATTAATTATATACCAGTTGGACTTCTGTCACGACCACGTTTTTTCTCAGCCCAGTTGTAATAATTTATTTGTTAAAAATACACATGGAGTACCTACTCATGACCTAAAAACAAAACAAATGCGGTTCTCAAATGACAATCCTTGCTGAAAGGGATGGTTGGCAAACAAACGAGGAAATGAGCTTTTCCTCTTCACTAATTATTATTATATTAGCTCTTTGATGCTTTGTCAGCAACACACACCATAAAATATAATTAGTTTTAAACCTTTTATTCTTCCAAGTTTTTCATCATAAAAGGCAATTAGGAACCGGAATGAGAAAATAAAATCGCAAATACAATTGCATGACAAATGCATGCTTTTTTTAGAGAACGCAAGCCACAAAAAAAACTTCGAAAAGAGTTCAGTTGCTACAATTTTTAAAAACCTTGAGTGCATACATACATACTACCACCATTATACAATACATTTGTATTTGTGCTAAATACTACAATTATTTTATGGCACGCCGACAAACGAGAATCGGCATTCATCCTGCTAGTGGATAGCTATGGCATCATCACTGTCATTATCAAACCAAGAGCCTGGCTAAAAGTTACATAACATTCCATTACGTTTTTACGTTGTTTCTGCATCATGCTGAACAAACACGAAAAGGACTTGATATATGCATTACCCACCTATACTGATGAATTTAATAGCATTAAATACAGTGAGTGAACGAGGAAGACTTGAAAGAGCTGAGAATAAAAAAAATATTTACCGAAGCGAAAGGGAAAAAACGAGAAAGGGATAGGAAGTCTTTGGACAATTGTACTTTTTCCCTTTTTTATAGGGAGAAAAAAAGAACCTGAGACGAGGAGCTTGCTCATCGAGGAAAAATATAGGATTGCAGTCATAATTTCTTTCCTCTATGATAAAAAAGGCGACAAAAGAAGGAAGTTGTGGTTACAGTGGTAGTAAACTAGTGGCATGTACATATTCTATTGACATAATTTTCCCGACCCAAATAGATTCATCATTTATCTTCATTTTTTCATCTTTTTCATTTTACGCCTACCTAAAGCCACTGTCAATTTTTCTCAAGAATCTATTATTCGCTGTAGTTGCAAACTGTTCCACAGACGCGCGTGCTCTAACTCAAGATCTAGTTCCTAAAATTGGTAAATTGAAGCTCAATATCTACGACACCACACATAATATCCACTTGGCATGTTCACATCACTGATGTAGATTTATGATGAAAGGATTCTGGGAAATGCTTGAGAATTGGAGGTAACACAACGATTGTTTTACATTTTAAATAGAATAAATGATGAATCCATGGTGAACAGAAATTAGAATCCATTTTCAAAGGCTCCAGAGAAACTGAATATAAAATGTAGATACACCATCGTTTGGTAACACTAACTGTAGATAACCACCCTACAAAGAATTGAGGACACTATCGTCTTTTCTTTACCTACAAACGCACACATTGTGAAGCTCGACAAATACTCTTCACGAAATGGAGAAGAATTCTATATCAGTAGTGTAGTTTACTGACTGACTGACAATGTAAGAGTAAAAAATGTAGAAACATTTTTACCGCATCTTTTGTTGTCTAAATCCAAAGAGAACGTTTTTTTTCACTGTCTATACATTTCCAACCCACACGTAATGTATAAAATATACCAGGACCAGCGTTCGACAACGTTAAGGGGCATAATATTTATAAGTATGAACTATTGAATTTTGGTTAGGTTTGTGAGTTCATGTATCGAATTGCATATTATATACCTATAGAACTTTGTTTTTTTAAACGAGACAATCGTATGAAAAAGGTTTTTTTTAAAGCAAGGGAAGCAAAGGGTACGAAACAATGAAAGGAGGAGACAGTTCCATGTCTCTTTCGTTTTCTCTTCCATTGTTCGATTACTTCTATTTATCAGCACTTTTTCATTCTTCTCTTTCATTCTGACACGTACATGACATACAAGGATTGATAACTTGCACGACCTCCGCCATCGTCATCATCACTGCTACAGAAGAAAAAAAGAGAGAATCAGAAGAGGAAGCTGTCGTTGTTAAAAGAAATGTTATAACTTTCAATTCAACATTATTCAATAACGGAGTGCAAGAGGGGGAACTGTGCTAACAACACGTCTACTGCTGTTCGGTGTGTGTCCCTTGGTATATTAGGTACATAGAATATTATTACGCAACAAGACAAATGTCCTACACCGACTTTCCGGATGTTCAATAAATTTCATATGTGTCACTAATAAAAAAGAGCTTGGCTGTTCATTTTTGATGTATTTATTTACTTTTTTATATTCTCATCGTAAAAGATGATAGCGGTGAAGATAGGCAATTCAATTGTTTCTTAATGATAATCTCCTATTTTCGTTCTCTTTAGGCAAGTCAACTTCAATTTGTATTTTTCATGAATCGTGACAAAAATTCGAAATCTGTGTGTAACAGATTTCAAAATAGATTCTCCATTTTTCAAATGCAAGACGATGAAAAATCCATAGCATAATTTTCACGTTAAAGATTCAACTTTGTTGCGCTACAAATCTGTTAATATTTACTCTGTTCATTCAAGCTCCAAATTACACTCCTGTTTTGCAACAACTTGTGAGCGAAATATTATAGTGGACAGTCTGCCTTTGTACTTATCGCAGGGACGTGTTTAGCGTGCTTTACGTGCTCACGTGTAGAAAAACGTACGCATAAATCTATATCAATGGGCTGTATGTGATCACACGAATGTACACACTTCCTATTGTGCAGCAGCATCTGTGTGAACACTGACCACTCGCTCATATTAAGGGAAAGTGTGTGAATACCGTTTTACACATTTTATCCCTATTACTTTCATTCTTTTAACTTCCGTTTTATTCCTACTGTAAACATTATTACTGACTAAGTGGTAGGGTAATAATAACGATTACTTGCAAAGCTGCACAATTTTATGAGGATAATTAGCCACAATACTATGCACTTGAATAGCGACATCATAAATATTTACAGCAGTATATTTTTTTTTGGGTGGGTGGTGCAGCAGCAACATTAGATTTTCTCTGCTCGAATAAACCCGCAAAAAATGAACAATAAATTGTTTGGAAACTACAATGTTGAGAGTGTTTTTTTGGAAAGCGCAAACATACAAAATTGAGTATTTTCAAAAGGGAGTTTTTGGCATAATGTTTTTTTGTTAAACGAATGAGCACAGTAGAAAAATGAGAAAGGACAAGCCGCCAGAGAGAGATAGTGAGAGTGAGTGGAAGTTGGAGTTGAAGTGGAGAAAATCCATATTATTATTATTATATGTATATTATTGCATAAGCTGTTTTCCATTTCGTTTGGGGAGAAAATCCACTCTTGGTGGTGTATAGTAACATGAGTTGGCGTACAAATCTCTGTTGACGTTTTCCTGGCCATTGCCCAAGCAACATTTTCCCTTTCACTTGATCATTGCATTAGGATGACTTCTTTTTCCATTTTCCTTTACACACACAATTGCGGATGAGCAGACACGAGCGACACATTAGTATACAATAACCTTGTGTAGGAGTAGTCGTATAACAACTCAGTCTATCTCTCTGTCGGACTGTCTCTCTCTCTCTTAAGTCTTGAGAAGGAGAACAAATGGCTAGGAGCAGAAAATATTGTGCTGTTGAAATAAAATAAAGTGTATCGAAATAGAAGGAAAGGGGAAAATAATGGAGTCAGAAAAAAGACATGTTAAGCCTTTTACTCACACCTTCTGCTGATCCACATAAATCTTGATGATATGCTTATGTGATCCTATAATCCTTCCTAAATTGTGTCAAGAGCGAAAAAAAACAATGGAACGGGAAACGAAAAGTGCATTGAGGGAAATAAATGGAGAAAGTGGAGGAGAGAAGGAAACGAGCTCAAGAAAAGTTGAGTGGTTTGTGATTGCACGAGTGTTCGATTTTTAAAAGCATTGTTATAGGCATATGTGCTGCAATAATAGCATGGTTGAAAATTATTATCGATGCTTATCTTGAAATCGAAGCAAAAATAATGAGAAAAAAATTTCAAATATTCCATGAACAAGCTTAACTCTTAAAGAGAGATATTTATTGTAGTAATCCTAACAAAAGGCAAATTGTCATTTGTTCAACTAACTATGTGTTTTAAGCAGACATGGTAGCATTTGGCTTCGCGAAAACTATCAAACTTTGTTCTCAAGCTACTTTTCTATATTCCCTCTTTTGCAGACTTATTATTAGTTGCTACAGAGGTCATCCAATCGGGATGTAGTTACTTTTTCAATTATTACACAACGTGGTTTGTCTCAAGGAAACGCAGACAATCAAATGAACATGTTGTTAATTGCCTTGAACAAGTCAGTAGATAATGAGTTTGAACAAGAGCAAAAGGAAAGTGAAACAAACTAGAGAAAAAACTACTTTTTCTCATCTCGAAATGAACTCTTGTGTGGAAACGTACGAGTGGCGTCATGTGCAACAAATTATTTACTATGTCATGTCTACTATAAGTAATATATGTATATGTATGCTGCTGGTAAATGGGCATGTGTGTAGTGCATGCTGGTTAGTTGATGTACTCAACAAACTCAAATCATTAATTTTCCAGAGCACAGGAGGTTGGAAGTTGGATGAATAAAAAATATTGGCCAGTTTATAGTGAGCTGGAGAAAGAGACAGAGAAAAAGGGAGAAAAGTAAAACCACAAGGGAGTCAAGTAAATGTTTCCTTTACGCTTTTCATGATGAGTCTCTCCTAAAAATAATAATAAAAATAATAGATAAGTAGAAAGCTGCTCTTGGAAAACAACAGCAGCAGCATACATATCTATTATGCTATTCTCTACAATGCACTGCCTGGAAGGAATATTTTCAAAGGGATCAAGAATCCCCAGTAAATTTGCAAGATTAAAGACAGCTCAGGGAGCAAGTCAGTAGGTAGAGGAGGCAGCAGAAAGAAGGCAGATTTCAACTTAACGTTGATCTATACTGTTTCTATGTAAAAGGTTTCCCTCATTCATACTTAATCTCCATTCCTTGTTATATAAAAGAGCTTTACTAGATCCTCAATAGCCGCACCAACTCTCACCGAGTCATTGCAGAATCTCGTTTCTATTCAACACACGAGTGTTAGCCGGTATTTAGCAAAAAAAGGAAAGTTTTTTTCCTGCCATCATTAAACTATCCATCATCTCTGTTTTATATGTCAATTTCATCAGCGTATTATATTTTATGCATGTGTGCATTTTAGCTTTGTGTCCGTTAACAAAGATACATTGTGAAATATTGGCAAACTTTGGTGCATAGGCAGCGGTCATTTTTAATGATGAAAGTGGTGGTTGTATGCTATACGTTATTTTACTGCATGCCCTGCTATCTAATGGCAGTGGTTGCTAATAGGGAATAACTCATGCATTTTATCTGCTTTTTATGTTTGATGGTTTTTAGGTGAAAGTAGTGTGCTAATATTTACCGTAGATTATAGGTAGGTCACATTTTCGTGGTGATGAGGGTGATTGCAGTGGTATGGTTCGTGGCAGTGGTTATCTATCTCGTCACACTGCATTGTAGTCGGCTGCTCTCACCAAAGTACTTACTTTTCTCTTGCGATGATAATGGAAGCGGCACTCATCACCATCCTCCCTAAGTTGACTTGACTCTACACCCACTGAGCACACCTTTTTATTTCCCTTCTCTTCTACACTCATCCTCGAAACTTTCCTGTTGCTATTTAGCGTGCAGAGATAACAGAGAGAAAGAAAGAGGCTGAGAGAGAAAATAAAAAAGGAAGAGCGAGAACTGCTGCATGCTGGTATAAGACGATGTAAAAAAGAACAGCGAGATGTTGAATGAAGCTAGTGAGGAAGACAAGAGGTTGAAGGATATTTGCACACATACACTTACGTAATGGAATGCCTCTGTATGCATTCACATGTACATTTCATGTATGTATATTAAACGCTATAGTTATTCTCAGTTGAAAAATTATCCATATCCGCAGGCAGCAAGTTGGCATATGTGTCAGCAAGCCTTTCCTGCTCGCCACCACCACCACCAACTTCGAAAAAACGAGGGAAAATGAGAATAGGTAGGTTGAGATAGATAGATAAGAGGGAAGAAGAGCGAAGAGGAAAAGGTGTATTATCTTGTATGCGTGCTTATATACACACAGCTTAAATACTACAGACTTGCACACACTCATATGCAAGCACGAAGGACTGAATTCTGGGAAAAGAGAAAGAGAGAAAATCTTTACACGTTTTCAACTTGACTCTCTGAAAACTCAAAGGAGAGAGGGGGAGAAGCTTAGATGTTATTATTACCTCTAGAGGAGCTTAGCATGCTTTCCCTCACTACTCATCCCGCAACCATTACCTCTTGTCGCTCCCAAGTTGTGCATTAAGGTAAAACGTGGCTTTCCTCTTCTGTCTCCAGCCTTCTCAATGTATTTTCCTTGTGTGTGTCTCTTTCTCTCCGTATGAATACGTACCAGTGGAAAGGAAAGAGAAAGCGGAGTGAGAGAAAGTAGAAAGGAAAGAGAAGACATGGATAGTAAAGACTTTTTTGTGTGAGAAAACGAAGCATATCGACAGACGCATCGGTGCTCTAGCCCTGGCTCTACTCTCGGCTGCTTTTCCTTCCTTTTCTACAGACAGACACACACACAGAGACTCTTTCTCCCTCTCGCTCTCATCTTCTCGGCTTCATTCCACGCAGCAGATATCGATTGCAACTTTGGCTCCATCCGTACACTTTTCAGCGTATATTTATATTATTTTCTAGAAAAAAAGTTATATCAAATGAAAAAATAGGAAAGGAAGAAAACTAAGAAGAAAAAAATATGTGTCGTTTTTATCTACCTCTTTATCTGCATTTTTTTTGTAAAATTTCATAACCACTCTGCTACCATATCATATCACAACATCACCACAACATGCATATTTTTACGGCTGTTATGGCTACAGCCGATGAAACTCCTAGTGTAACATTTTTTATTGAAAGTAGAGAGACACGAGGACTCCGAAACAACATGTCATTATAAACCCACTAAACTCTCGTAGTTTTATGATCATTTATTTTTTAAAGCTGAGCCTCAATATTTTTCATACATATCTATGGTATAATATATAATGCTTCGGGTTTTTGTTACTGTTGCTGCCGTTCCACCACCACCCCTTTAATGCCTCACCACACTACTGATGGTGATACTATGATGTCTTTCCTCATGTGTGTTGCGTGTACTGGAAGCACATGTATACATGGGCGAATGAGCAATGACACGAAGGGAGAAGCATAAAAAAGGAAACCATCCAGAAAGGGATCCATCCTGTCTGTTTTTTGGTAATATGCAAAAAAGGAAAGGAGAAAAGTGAAATGGATAGAGAATGTATGGCAAAGACAATGCAAAATGGGCTTGTATTGTATCCAACAGCTGTGTAATAGTAGCAACAGCTACATACATACGATCAACTACTCATACTTATTAAATCCAAAATAATATATATCAAATTTATTTATGTATGCGTTCAACAAGGAGACCACGAGAGTGACTGGAGACTGACTTGAAGTGCTAGACAGAAAGCTCACTTGTACCTATACCGCTACTTTCTGCATGTTGATGGTGGTTAGTAGTGGTTGCTAGAGTTAGATGTATTTTAAAGCTAGAGGAATATTTAAAAAGAGCCTCGAAGATGGTCTGCTTTTGCATTGTACAAGCCTTTTTCTCTGTTTTCACTCGAGAAAGATTGTATATATTATACCTATTATGATATTCTAAACCTTCATCTATTTCAGCATTTCCCACTTTTGTATGCATAGAGGCTCATCATATAATATAAAGGAATGGAAGACGCCAACCACATAGAGCACACACAGCCAACAACTTTTACCGTCACAAATTCGCATTTCTATAATATGGAATGAATGCTCATTCTGTGTGGTTGACTTACAAACTACTCATCAAGTTTTCCCTCACGCGCCTTGTTAAAATTTAAAAATGAGGGTTTTCTACCATCCTCTCGTCTTATCAATTTTACAAGTTTATGGAAAGTTTGAGCACCGCTTTCTCAACAAAAATTCCAACGTTTGTCAACGAGCAGAAGAACAATCATGAAACCACAAAACCATAAAAATCCTTTTATGAATGGCTGCATGGATGAATAAAATACCTATATAATTTTTTTCCGCATTGACATTAATTATTTCACGCTTCGAGAAATATCTTTTCTACATGGCTGTTTTTCAGGAGAGATAGAGAGAACATCTGAAAACATGATGAATAGTTATGTATTCTTCTTATGTATCTTTAACCCAACAGCCAAAACATCCCTGCATAAATTATATATTATGATTGGGATTTTCGTCAGTTATTCGTTTTCACCTGTGTGCTACTACACTGATAAAGCAGCTAGTCTAAAATGCAACAAATTTGAATTCACCCATTTTGCTTTAATTCACCTAACAGGTCGGCGGTATAGAGAGGAATTTCATAGTAGTACACAGTATTATCATCATGATTACTATTTTTTACTATGAGCTTGATTGTGTGGGCTTAAGAGTTGTGCATACATCATCAATCATGAAAAAGGACGGCGGAAGAAAAAAGAAAGAGAGGGAGTAAGGGAAAGCTTGTATGTTTTTAGGTAGAACATGATGATGGCAAAGTTTTCTTGAACGAATCTTTATTATTATTATTATTATTTCTCGTGTGTTGTGTAAAACCTAAAAGTAAAGTAATGTTGCTCAATATTGCAACATGAAAACTCGTTCACTCATGAAAATGCCACTCATTATACTGGATGCCTCATCCGGTAACATGTATCATTCATCTTCAAGTTGCTCGTATATCATTTCAGGCTTGCTTTTTTCTCTCCCTCCTTTGGGTCGCATATACAGCAGCAAATAATGGAGAAAGCAGTTGATGATATACGGCACCTTTTATGTGTGTACCTATCTACCTTCATCTCTCTGTACAACAATAGCTGTACTCTTGTTATTGTAGCTTTGAGCTTTCTCTTCCTTCAGGACGGCCTACGATACAGCAGCCATTCTCCATTTTGACTGTTTGATGGTACATTTGAAAAGTACACTTTTCATTTTCAACAAGCTCCTGTGTGCTGTTTTCGTGGACCAAAGTGCTGCTCTGCATAAAGCAAAATGTTGACTGTTTCTCTGTAAAAGGAGGGAGTCACGAGAGGGAAAGAGAAAGAAGAAGACAAAGCGAGTTTAGGCATGCATAATATAACTATGTCCACGGACATACGTGATTTTGCAATTCCGAGTCGACAATCAAGACGACATGCAATATTATGTCTGTGTACAAATTTTATAACCTTATGTTCGAATCAAGCAAGCTTGTCCTCTCTTCCTTCCATTGTACAACTTTCTCTCTCACTCAATATCTCTCTGCGACAAGAGTAAGCAAATGAAAACATTAAGTATACACGGAGAAATATGATTTACTTGACGTTAGCTTTGTTACTTTGACTTAAGGCTGGGGTTCTGTTTATTTTTTACAACGCCATCGAGAACGAGCGACCGCCGTCGTTTGTGAGCAGCAGCAGAAATTCTGAGATTGGCGGAAATGGTTCCATAATGTTCGGTGGTCGCCAGACCGAAAGCAATGTTCTTTTCAGTTTTCTAGGTTACAACAATATTCACTCTGCTTCTGTAGCAGTGCGTGGCAGAATGATACAAAGGAATTGTTAGTATGCAAATCTGTGTTTTGGTTTGCTTATGCAAGCAAATTACAAGAGTCTAGTTTTTCCAACAAATTCCAACAAAAAAAAAACTTTCCTTTCCCCTATATTAATATTGAAAATGTTCACACGGTTTTTATCATATTTTTGCATGTTTTCCTCAAAATAATTGAATGAAAGTCACTACAAATACTCACCTTTGCCATTTTCTGTACAGAGATTTGGATTTGTTGGTAAAGAAAAACATGTTTTAAAATGCATACAGTACCAAAAGCTCGACAAACTTTGGTTTGAGCGTAAAGCCAAAATGATTACAAAGCTAGCAAACAATAATAGAACATCCGGAAAACACAAATCCTGGCAGGGAAAATAGTAAAAGCTTTAGGTTAGCTCTCGTTCATGGTAAATGTCAAAGAAAAGGGAAATCCCATTCGGAACGTTAACCATAATACGTAATAATAATCATAATGTTTTTGCTATTTGAAATTTATTAAATGTTACATTTTCTGGAAGAGTTGGGAAATGCCTATAAGCTTGGCAAATATATTTATTACGCTTGTTACCTTAGATGTGAATGGAGGATTCTACTCACTGAGACTGCACATAAAACATTTTTGATGCTGTTTTCCACGTACATGTACTTTTATAGAGGCACCATTTACATTATTATTATTATACAAGCGTATTTAGTATGTACATATTTACTGTTCATTTTTGGCTTGTTGGGTGAGATCTAGAAAGCTGCTCGAATGGGGAGACGTGGAAAGTCCATAGGCAAAAAATACATTTGTGAGCTGAAATTCATAAGTTATGGAATCAGTTTTGTGGTGAAAGCGGCAAGGCGGAAAGAAAATAAATCCTTGCCATATCATTCCTTTATCCTGCTCCATCTCTCCCTCAACTACTGCCCATCTCCAAGTTTAACTAGTTTTTTAGTCTTTTTGTAGGCATATGCCTCTACAATATGTAGGTACATTTATGCATAACACGTCTACTCGCAGCACGTATCTATATCGTGATCATCATCTTCACGATAAAAACTATTTTTCACATCAAAGTTGCCTCCGTACAACCGAAACGTAAATTTTGTTAGAGAGTAAATAAATAGGAAAGTTTTTCAAGGAAAAAAAACTCACGCTTGATGTTGTGGTTCTTCTTGGTATTATTATTACTACTACTACTATTGTTATTACTACTACAGAGCCTCGTAAATGAAGCAATGTATGACTTTAATGAAAGAAAAAAACTTTGCTTTTTAGTAGTTTCTTCACCAAACCATCACCACATCTGCAAAAACTTTTTTCTTTGTTATACTTTTTACAGAGCCGTTAGCCTCCATGCACTGCGTACGTACCATCCTAAATATTTTAGGGGAGTGGAACAGACTGAGAAAAAGTAATGATAATAGATCAGTGTTGTTTTGGAGGTAACGTAATGAGCATATATATTATATTGTCAAATTTTAGTATTCATTGCCATGAGCGGATTGGACGGATTGCTGTTAATGATGATCCTATCATAGTAACTAACATCGTCATACGTTCTCATACAACCTGTCATTGTTAATATTATTATTTTTAGTATATGTGTCTCCTTTCACTTTTACCCTACCTTGTTAGCATTCATGTGACAGATCAAGTTCTCAGGAAATTAAATCATGAAACATGATGATGACTATCAGAAAATATACACAGAGGCGCTCTGTGAATCATGCCGAGTTTCGTTGAGAGAAGATGATTACGTTTGCTTGCTGAATTTTAACATATCTCTATGGAGTCGTAGGCTTCATTTACTGCTTTTGGTTAGCTGCACTCGTCGAAGGTGGATAAAGGCTGAGAAAGAAGAAAAAGTGGCGAGTGGCAGTCGAGAAATGAGCGAGAAGAAAACTCATATTCGCATTTCACTACTGTATATATTCAAGTTTACTTGAGCATTTCAATTGCTGCTGGGTGTTCCATATATTTAGAAAGTTAATGGATCGATGGGAGATAAAAACAATAATAAAAAGTGGTTATTCCCTTGAACATTATTTTCGTATGCACATATTCATGTGTGTATCCGAAACGAGGGCGACTGAGGGGATGAGCGCGAGAAAAATAATAATGGCTGCAGCGGTAATGGTAGAATGCTTGTTGTTATGGTAAACGGGATGGAAGCAGAAAGTGAAAGCATTGATGATCATGATGTGATCCGCGATCTTGATGCTGTGAGTGTGCTTCTCGAGAAGACAAGAGAGAGCTCCACAGCCTCTCTTCTCGTCGATGGAGAAAAAACGACTGAAGAGGCTAGAACGACTGGGGTATGAGCTAACTTCCTCTACTAGCACCGACACTCACTAAAAAAGGTTATGTGTCCTGGATTGAGAGTCGAGTGATGGTGGCGGTGGAGGTATGCTTCCATTCTGTTGGAATGAATGCTGCTACGGAGCTTTTCCTACTATATATACCACACTAGCATGTGTTCGCATGGAAGAGGTAGACAGAGTGAAAGTTGGTTGTGCTGTTTTTGTGTGTGCGGGGAAAGGAAAAGGACTCACTTATTCTCTTCCTATTTCTTCTGCTGCTGCTACTACTACTAGTAGTCTGCCTCTCTGGAAACCTACACGTCATGCACTCTGCACATCTTCCCTTCTGTTAGCAGATAAGGTGAAAGTTCTGGCTCTGTTGGAGAACGGTTGAGAATGGTCTCCATATCGGAACATTCGTAAGATTTAGTTGAATTTGTTTCCGGAAGATCACCTTCACTTCCCTCAGCCTCTCACCAAACTACTCTCTCCCATTTTCACCCAGAATCATGTCCAATGTGATACACGAAAATAAAATTATCCAACTTGAAGGAGAGAGGACGGAGGAGAACAAAAAGTATGTCATCGTCTTGGTATATAAAAAGAAGAGGAGAAAAACAACATCGCTGGATTCCTTTTCAATTCATTATTTGTAGCTTCCAAATGGATTCAGCCAATAATAAAGAGCGCTTTAATACATAAGTACACTTTTTATAAGAGCTCGTATAACAAGATGTAATTTAGAAATGGGTAGGCCAACAATAATGTTCGGGCAGACAAAAGTAGCTGGAACTTATCCAAAACCGTTTCCTTGTCGCTTCCCATTTTTGTACTTTGCCCCAAAACAAGAAGTGAACTGTACAGGTAGAACAAAACGCATACCATTACGAAAGATTGGTAGAGCACATACTATTTCATTACATCCCAACATGATAAGTGTTGACGAGATGATCTCATCGTTTTATTTTATCCTGTGCTCGGTTTGTGTACTACTATAAGCTTCAACGTCTGTCGACATCTATCTTCCGTATGCTTAGTTGTAGTGCGTTTGGTAGTAGGCAACCAGTAAATATATTTCAATGAAAAACAAAGAAAATCATGAACTTGTATTTTGACCCTACAATGCATAAAATTGAATATTAACATAAGCTTGACTTAATTACCTCTCCATATTTCACGTCCCAGAATCATAGCCTTAAGCTATAATACACCATCTAGCCTTTCGCCTTTGCTTACAAAATGAACATATTATGAAAGTAAGATTTTGGCCAGAATCCTTTTTTCTACAGGTGAAAGCTACTTGTTTTTTCTAGCTGTTGCATGACAGTAATAATTACAAACTATAGTGAGAGTGTGAGGTAGTTCCAAGTTTATGCCCTGTGAATAACAAAACATTTTTAGGTATATGAAATGATGTGCATTATCTAAGTTTTCTCCACCAACATCAACGTAGACTATGGGTGTACAGGCTTCACCTTTTATTGCTCTAGCTGTCTTACAGTTTCAACAAAACGCTTGGGGTTGTTGTGATGATGAGCCAGCAACCTATGCTTCGAAATTTCATAATATGTCTTTCTTTCCGTGTTCATTTTAAATTACAATGGGATAAAATAATACTAAAGGTTCCAGGAGAATTTTATTGCGCTCCGTACACATTGTCTTGTGTAGGTACTTGCTAATCCACGTGGAATGAGAACAGAGTTATAGGTGCATAAACACGAAAAACAATAAACACAATAATGCATAATAACTATTTCCCCGCGGTTGATTACAAAAACCCAAGAATAGCATGAAAAGATGAAACAAAAGAAAGTTTAGGCATGTGAGAGAATTTATGAAATATGAATAAGTTATGGAGTTAGTTGCACATGGTGAGCATAAAACCGCTACAGAGGTTAAAAAGAATTGTAGGACGGCTTTGCATGAAAAAAGGGAATAACAAGGCCTCCCATTAAAATTTAAAAGTTGAAAGTTTAGTACATCTTTTTCCACTGATTCTATTGTTGATTAAGTTTAGAAGGAGAGAGAAGCGAGAGAGACAGCAGGGCAGAGGGGTGCTTAAGTGTGACGCATAGGAAGTAGAAAAAGCGTGCAGATGGTGGGGGTATGGCGTGGTGGAAGAGATGAAAGGAAATCTAGCAAATAAACTGACCCCGGCAGCAAAGCCAGCACATGGTTATTATGATATATAGACATAAAGAAACTCTTTCTCTTCGTGAAAGACAGAAGAAGATGGTATGAAAAATAGGAAGAGATGAGCTTGCTATTTTCACAAAGAGAAAAAAGGCACAGGAAGAAGAAAGAGATGAGGATCCTAACTTGTGTTGAAAACCATATCCTTAAATATTCAAAAGAAGACACGCTTTGCATTTATTTGAACTACTTTCTTACAAAGACCTATTAAGTATTATGAAGTTAACGGAGTCAGCAAGATTTGACTTTGGAATTTTTGTCTGTCAGTCTGGAAAAACGTCCTTCACTAATTAATATACCTGGTATGTGCCGAAGTTTTTCGTGACCTACACAAATACGATTAACATATTTTTACAAAAGTGATTTCATCTTTGGGACTGGTATAATCAAATGTTTTTCTTTATTTTGTAAAATTTAGAGTTTACGCGTAACCAGCACATTATTTGAAAATACTTTAACTTATTTCTGATTACGAGAAATTTATATGAGTAACATGAATAATATTTTAGCTACGTGTTTAAAGACAAGGATTCTGATATATGTTTATTATCATTATTAGCACAACCCTTTCTTTTTCTCTTTCCAACCGAAAGGATTTCGCTATATTAAATGTTAAGGTTCTCAACCTCCATAGCTGCTTCAATATCATCCATATTGCTGATTCTTGAGAAGCATCTTGTATAAATTAAGTTTTGAAACAAATCACATCATATAGTTATATACTTAATATGAACGAATCCATCTTCTAGAAAGCTCACAAATAACTACATAACTACAAGCAGCAAATGCAAGAATGAAAATATCTTAGAAAATAAACTCTTTTGGATGAATTTAAGAACTGGATACTAAGGAGTAGTGTCTTGCCGGAGGGTGCAGACATTGGGTACCCATTCATGTAATTTTATTAACCCAGCGTACATAATAACTTCCAAAACAAACAATCGCGGTAGCATTCTATTCTACATTTTGAAATTTTAATAATATCAAAATCACAAGACTCCAGATATGATGTTGTAAGTATTATTCTCGTCTCTGTGTTATGAGTGTAGTAATTGGCTGTCTTTTAGGTTGTGCTTATGTTTATTTAAATTAAAGTTGAAGGTGGATTCAAGGATACTTTCTCATACGAGTATAAATCAATCATTGAACATTTCGAACATTGGAAACTTACGTATTGTCGTGGAATCCCTCATGTTACTCAGGCTTTGTCAAAATTTAATTTCTGTTAGAAACTAACTATATATTTATGTATTTAATGATAATACTCCCTCCCCTGACTATACCAATTTAAAACAATGTAGCACATTGTCTGTATTATGTATATATCCATCCATAATACAATAAATATCACATTCTTCACTCTCAGCATCAGCGTTATCATTATGATCATCGTCACATCACCGTCATCTAGACATGCTTGTGTTGCTAAAAAAAAACTCTCGCTCTCTGTTTATTGCCAGTTTAGCTTTTCTGTAGTGCTGGAATGACAACGACACAAAGCTATTGTCTGCTGAGCTCATGTATTCTTCTCTTCTTTTCGTTCCATTCTTCTGCTAATAAGTTAGCTAGAGAGAGTGGGAATAACAATAGGAGGAAAAAAGTGAAGAAGGGAGGACCTCACAAGTAAAATGCTTTTAAAAAACTTCTATTTAACAGATTTCTTTCTAAAAAAAATTCAGAAGGACGAAATATTGCAGTAAGCTTTCCTTGCTTTTTGCTTCTATTGTGATCTTTCTTACTTCCGTATTTTTAAAAAATGTTGTCTAGAAAAACCCGCTTAACTGAATTCTAGCGTATTCTTATATCTACTTTGAGTGGACCCAACATATGTACATGCATACTGACGCTCGTATTGAATATTAGAAGGTAGTTTACTTTTTTCTATTCCAGCAAAAAGCACAAGTAGTTTTGTAACACATAAATAAACGTAATAATAAAAAAAGGAATCCGTAACATCAAATGTCAGTATTTTAATAATACGGATCAGTTGATGAAGTACGGTGTGAACGGAAAAACTAGAGGAATATTTATGTGTATCTTTTCATCTGAAACACTTCCGTTCCATTATTGCCAACAGTTCATATATCTTTCTCACAAAAATGTTCTCAGAAAAACTTGAAATAGTTGGGGTTGGGGATACCGAGGGGAAAATAATGTTTGCAACATGTTTTAGGGTTTCTTTCTGGAAATATTAAATAAATGGAAATATCGATACAATGACAACAAACATTACCATTATACAAGAGTAAGTAATATATTTGCCATTTAGATTATATAGGTGATAGTTGCTGCCATATTTCAAAGTAATAATGATAACGTGTAGTGTAGAAATAGTATGAACAGCAGTAAAGAAAACAGGAGCAGTAACGGAAGCTACAATATCATATAGTATACATTACACACACGTACAGGAAAGAAAACAAAAGCGTGCTTTTTACCCTCGTTTTTTTCCAGTTTTCCAACTTACAAGGCGTGAACTGAGTAGAATTCTATGAGCGTTTTCACTTTTCTCCATGTCACGTCTCTTTGCTCGCAAGAAGAAAAGAAGAGAAAATGTATCCGTGTATATACTTTAACTTTATATATATTTTATTACTGTTATTTTATCGGTATGCTGATTTTCATACTTTGTTGTCTACATTTCATATCACTACTAGGCACTAGACCTACTGAGAATACAGCAAAGATGGGATGAGATAATGAACAAATATAAAAATATAATATTTATACTTTGTCCTTGTCACTTTTTTGCATTTTATATTGCTTGTGTAACTTTTAATTAATTGTTGAAATGAAAGGTTTGTACGGTAGACTACATCTACCACTCTGTATTTTCCCATCGAATCAGACGAACTTGTGAGTAGTGAAAGGAACAATAAACTATGCTGTTCGAAGTAGTTCGACGTTCCACACTTCGTCTGGAAAGAATGAAGAAACAAGAAGTGGAGGAGAAGCAAAACTGTACGAGCATTTTAAGAAAAAAGTTATACAGGACACACTGAACCGCTCAAAGAATGCTGAAAAGGGGAAGAAAAGTGTAAATAAATCTACATTGTATTCTAATGTAAGTATGCAATTTAGAAAACAAGTGTTGTTGTTGTTGTCGCTGTTATTATGGCAATAACAACAACTTGTTATTATTGTTCTGACAAGATCTGAAATATTTTCTATAGATTGTCCCTTCGCTATGATTTTCCACCAGGGAAGCAGACGAACTGGAATTGAAGCAGAGAAAGCATGCCATGTGGAGTGTTGCGATTGCGAAATACAGTGGAACATATCCAAGTTTCCAATCTTCCTTGTTGTTATTCCTTTTATTCTGTTATTTGATAAAATGTCTCTGAAGGTATGTATGTATACCTATATATTTTTTGATTGTCCAGAACAAAAAGTGTCATGGAATCCGGATGCAATGCAAATATTCATAAAAAATATAAAGTGCCCTCTGTAAACCATGTCAAGTCAGAATAATAAAGAGAGAGAGAAAGAGAAGTACCCCTGTCAGCCTTCAGAATCAGCAGATAGTAAACTCTTCACAGGATAGTTTGTTTACACCAGAAAGCAGAACCATTTGTATTCCTTTTTTCACATGTTTAAAAATACATGGCTGAGGAAAGTACGTACCTAAGTATGTGTACATTTTCGTACCCATGATTCACTTGAGAGATACATACATGATTTTTTCATTCCTTTCATCTTGCTTCTCGTTTAAAGGATTGTCCATTGGCAATCACTTTTTTGCAATTCCTTTGTTGTGAGTGTCAGGAGTTTTGCAAATAAATGGCTTGACTATCACATCAATATGTTGTCGCTAGAGTTACTACCGTTGCGTTGTAGGTTACCTGAATCGTAGAGTATTCTAGCTGAGATAATTTGAATGTTGCAGTGGAATGAAAATATGAGACCTTTTCAGCAATGCATACATATTTCCTTTTGTGAGCATTACACATATCCACGCACTCATTGATGTCACTTTTGACGCCATTGAAGAAAAATCGTCCTATCTTTTGTCTGCACGGTGGTGTTCTCAAACTTGGATATGAGTCTCTCCGAAAGTTCCTGCTTTAATGTGTGGAATGCAGAGATACTTCCGAAAATAGAAAAATTAGGGTCTTCAGATAACGACTAGACACTTTGATACTCTCTTTAAAAAATTAGCTGTTCAGAACAAGATTTTCTCTCTGTGTTCCGCTGCATTTACTCTCTTCACCAATTTCGGCTAGTTGGCCTCCAGCGCCAGTAGTAATCATAAAAATTGTATGTGTGTCAAGCTGGCAAGCATGATCATAAGAGAGGAGGTAGCGACAACGGTATGGTAGCAAAAGTGAAACATGCATGTTGTGATATTAGGCCGACAGTAAACATTAATGTAATTATCCTCTACATATTATAGCAACGACAGCTGATGAGGATCAGCCGTGCTTTCTCCCTACTATTATGAGAATGAAGAAGGCTAATTTGCCAATCTGCATTTTCCCTTTTCTTTCTTTTATTCCACTATTCATGTCACTTCTATGTGCCATTACGTATCTCTCCATACCTATTAGCCACATTGCTTTCTCTTTCTCTCTCTCACTCGACTACTGTTCCGTATCCCTTTTGTTCAAGATGAGTACAACAGCTGTCAAATATTCTCGAAAATTGTAATTTGATCCAAGGCCTGATTCCACCCAAACGACAAAAGACCTCGTGTGGTCTGCCTTCTCTTTTCCGTTCCCACTCACTCTTTTTACTCATCTACCACCAGCAGCACACCAAGTAGACCAGAAGAAGATTCAAATTATCGTTTTTGAGGGCAGCAGCAGTGAGTGAAACTACTTTCATCTGCTGTACACTTGCACAATCCTAAAAAAAAGTCATTCTTGTTCGATGGTTGAAGAAATGAAACAAGGATGTGAATAAAGACACACAAACAGACGGAGAGTCACAGACAGCGCCATGTTTTGAATTCTGATTTGCATACACATTTTCGAGTGCAATGTTCCAGTCATCATTACTATCATCCTAGAAAGTCTCAATGTTCTCAGTGACACGAGTCGCTTGCAATAAATGATGTATGACAAGGTAGTTGGTGTAAGCGGATCCTGCAGGAGGATGAGTATGAAAGATGATATTTCGGTGGGCTTTGTTGTCGAAAACCACAACTACAATTCATAATATTATTACACCATATAGTGGTAGCAGTGGTGAGAAACTTTGTAGTTGTCGAACTGCTAGAGATGCTCTTAATTTGTTACTCACAACTTGCATGTATGTAGTTAGTACTAGCAATGGGAGGCGAATAAAAAACACATAAAAACCAACACAAAGTCGCCAGAAGTCTGGTATAATCAAATATATTTAAATTGGGATCGCTACTAATGATGCGGCGTCGTGCAATATGATGTACAACGAAAGAGGGATTTTAAACGTCATATTGTTCTGTGGTGTTCTTGTTATTCTTATTGTTATCAGACCTTTTGTTCTTCTAATTCAACCCGTTAGTGACCTAACCACCATCACCGAACCTTTCAACATTGGCACGAAAATTCCTGTAATCGGTTTACATTTTCCCATGCTACGCGGGTTTGGAATACTGGCCTGGTGCAATTAAACACGATTATCAAATTACTCGCTAAAAGTTGAAACAGAAACCTCCTTTTTCTTTCGTTCAAAAATGCATACGAAGCTCTCAGTTTATTGTAGTAGGACTGCATGTTATACGCGACTTTGTGAAAGGGTAATATAGACAATAATAGTTTTGAAGTAAACACAGAAGTCATTTTTCTGCGATATGTAAGCTCTGAGTGAGTCATGCAATTTCTTCAAGCTAAATACAAGTAGCAAAACACGATCGTGGATCAGTACTTAACACTATTCATTTGTGCAAACACCAGAACGGCAAATAACATTTTGGCATAGCGTCAATTTTTTAATTGATTGATTTTAGGTGTGAATTATTTTTAAAATTCGTAGTTTTGCTTGTTAACAGAGATTCATAAAATATTCAGCAACTCTAAATGGACATTATTACAAAAAGCATTATTAAAATTTCTAAAAAATCCGAATTCGCTTTCCCTATTCTTAAGATATACCCATAAACTTTTTAAAATAGTTGATAAAACCTATAGAAGAACCTAGTGCAAACCTATAGAATATGGGATATTATGTGAATCTGGATATTCTGGATACTAAGAAGTGTATTTAAGTTGTATCGAAAAATGCTAAGTGGTATACATAGTATGCTTGGTATCTTGTTTTATTTTGTCCTAGTAGCCGTTAACCTAACATTCAACATAACTAGTATGAACTGCTCCCTTTCATATTTACAGCTTTCTCCTCAACACCACTAATTCTTTGCACCCTGATTAATAGGCAATTTTCGTATCTAAAGAGACTGTGTTATTTGCGACCCGTTTTTTCCAAAGTGCTTTACCATGTTTTCTGTCAAAGCACATTTTACATTATTGTAAAAAATAGAATAAAAATTGTGTTCTCGTGTAACCCTGTGGTAATAATCAGACCCGTTGAAGCATGCTAATAACCTGAATGTACGAGAGTGAAAAACATGAAGAAATCTTCTGCTGCTTACAGCTTAAGAGATTCATTTTCGTGAATAAATTACTGCACATAAAAACATGTTGTTACCATCACAATTGGTATTGCACTAACTTGAAAGCAATTGCAATTTTTTGCAATCTTAATAACAATATAAACTGGTATGAGTGAAGTAGAAAGTTTGGAAATCGATGAGGATAATTGAAAAGGCATCTGGAATATAATAAAATTCAAATTGCATAGTTTTCTCAGTCTCTCGCTCTCTTGTCTGACAGCTATATGGACACTTGATTCAGTAGCTCTTATTTTGAACGTTTTATTTCTTTTCTTGCTGGCTCAGCAGCAGGGCCAACAAATAATTCAACTTTACTATTCTTCTCACTCTTCGCTTGTTCTAAGCAGAGTGAAAACCTCTTTCTAGTCAACTCTCATTGCTAAAGCGGCAGCGGATGAGAGAGAATTAGAATAAGTGCAAAGTAAGGTGCTGATCTAGACGAGTTGATAATAATTTAGTCGGATGGACAAGCTAGTAAGATTGTATATATATAAATTGAACTATACACGCGATGGTTTTACTATACAGAAATCTATGGCATCTCTGAATCTCGCTTTTGTACTTGAGCTGCATTTTCAAGAGATGATGGAGATGAGAGCATTACATTGCTTTTCAGTGGATATTCAGAAAGCGGAAATACCCGGAAGGGTGAAGAAAAAAGACAGAATGCTTAATTCTGCTGGTTTAAAATTCAATGACTGTTAAGCAGAAGAAACAGAAGAAGAAGAAGTTCCTTTTTCCAAGTTTGCGATAGTTTGCATTGACTATACACTGATATCACATTTGGAATATAGAAGAAGCTGAGCTCGAGAAAAGAGTTGGTGCTACTGATTCTCTTTATTCTACAAAATATCTCCAATTTTGCTTGTCAGCTTAACTTGGTGTTGAGTCAAATTAAGGGGAAAAGCGAAGAGGCAAAAGCAGCATTCGTAAGTGGTAGTTGTGATGGTAGAACATAAAATGAAGAAATCCGTATTTATGCCGTGAAAGAAGTTCAAAAAGTTGCGTGAGTTTTTTATTGTTTCCATCAGCAGCATGCGGAGGGATTGAGAGCGCGTAAGTGTAATTGCAGTCATGGCCTCTCTCTCTCTCTCTGTTGACGACATTAGGAAAAGTTCAATATCGTGAAAACTTTTTGAAATGCTAACAATATCTCAAGTTGGTTTAATTGTTAAGTTTTGCCATTTATACGTAACAAGTCATTACTCCATCTCTATTAATTTTAAGATACGTATTTATTTATTTTTATAACGCATTATGGTATGTATTATCGTCAAACGTTTCACAAGAACGAATTCTTGCCAAATCATTTAATGTATTCGAAATAGTAGTTAGTTTTTCTTGAACTAAAATCTACACTTTTAGAAGCAACTACATGTCGATTATTGTCATGTTGTTTTAGCAGTGTTGTATTTACATAAATAAAATGGAATCTGGAAAAGGCAGCGTTGAGCTATTTACATCTATCATGTATCTGTCTATCGATTTTACCCAGACGAAAGGAAATGTACTCCATCAACCCTTCCTTGTAAATACACATATCTGTCTGATTCTGACACGTTTACACGCTTTAAACACGGAAAATTTTCGGTCATGAATGCGAAACATTTTTTTTACATTGTTTATTTTCATTCTTGTGGTCATTACTGAGGTAATTCATCTACGCATAAAAATGTGCCAACGACAGCGGTAAAATTTATTATTGCCGTTTTTCTCTACGTAACATCATAAAAAAGTTTGTTTTATGTACGTTCTAGCTTCTCTAATCCCTATCCTAAGGTGTGTAGTCAGACACAAGATATTATGAGGTCCTTCTCTAGCGCACAACTCCAACAACTGCAAAAAAGCAAAGCAAGTAAGGAAAGCGACAACTTTATGGACAGGTTATATAAATAGATGACATGACAATAAGAGCACTTCAAGCAATACACCAACCGACCATAATAATTTTTACGTCGTAAATATATCTGCAATACAGCGAGTTTGTCTAGTACTTTGCTCACGGATTAATTCAACTTTCATCTTTTACAAGGTCTCATCCAAGCAAATGTACAGAGTGCAGCCATTCAACGACGACGCAGAGCTCAAAATACTATCATCTTGTCTGCCGGCTAACATGTACATGCACATGTATGTGTGTGTGTGTGTGTGTGGTGTGTAGAGAGGGATGAGACAATGAATTATTTATTTATACAAGTGTCTCGGAGTGTCAATAGTCTTTATTTTTTATCCATGAAAACGCAAGGCGCACTTTCTAATGCAGAAAGTGTAGTACTTTCTTTAGACCCTGGAACTTAAAGTGAAAGCGTGTGTGATGGAAGAGAAGGAGAGACTTTCACTTTAACATCTATACACACATCCTATCCCATTTTCCGCCTTTTTTGTCGATTGCACTTGTGGGACTGGGAGTATATAGTTAGCGCTTTAGCTTATTGTCATGTCTCCTCTCTCGAATGTCTCCAGTGACTGTTGATATCACGAGAGAAGAAAAAAACGGGGAAAACGTCCTTTTCCATGTTATATAAAGTTTACTCTGCTGATGATAATATTAGTGTGGCTGACTGAAGAAGAGGAGGAAGCGGGAAAGTAAACCTCAATAATCGGAAGTTACTTTTCACAGTGCAATCAAGTGATGGAGACCACGCACGTATCAAGAATAAACGAACATGTCGGTGAGCCTAATCTAATAAAATAATTAGGACGAAAATATGGTCGGTTGGTTGTGGTGCGGTGGCATGAGAAGATGTGAAGGAGAAACGCAGGTAAATATTATTTTACAGCTGTCCAAAGGTTTACGCAACGTGTGTTGCATAGGTGTACGTATTTTAGAAGAGAAGAGCAACCGGTAAATTACATAAAGTTTAAATTTATCGCTCGTTATTATAGCTCGAGAGGGCTGTTAGGTCAGTCTTTTTACAGGCCATTCGTTCTTTAAATATGTTCCTAAGGTGATGTGCTATAAAAAGGGGTGGGGGTAAATGACATACACTCTTTTTTATTTCCAAAGATCATGCAACACACATGAAGCTTGTATACGTGCGGCACTACATATCTGGCTATATATCCTTGATATTATTATTACCTATGATTTTAAAGATATTTGTTTGTTCACTTGTTTGCTTGACTCTCTCTCGGTGTGCATTAAACACTGGCTGAAAAGGTAAGTACGCCACTTGAATTGTTATATTTTTGTTTGTTTGTATGTACACATTTGACAAGCCTTGCCGCTGCTCCCTCCGTACACACATTTTTATTCCTTGCTAAACAAGAAAAGGGCATCTTTTATGGGGATTTGAGAGCTGTACAGTTTTTTGTCATCTGGTGAAAAACGGGAGTCGAGCCAGTACTTGTTTTTCCATTGCTGCTGTTCGTGTGTGTGTGTGTGTGAGTGTGTTACTTTTTTGGGTGGTTGGTTGGTTGGTTGGTAGGCACACTTGATCTAAATAAATTGTGCTTTTTATGCCTCGCAGTTTTTGTGAAAAGGTGGAGGAGATGAAATTGCAGCAGCAGCAGCAGCAACAGTGAAACTAGTAGTTGAAGGTATGTAATGTAATGCTCTTTTTGTTTACCCTTTTTATACAGAGACACACAAAGCAAACTGCTCTCTTTTCATCTTCTCAAGCAATGTTCTTTGACTCTCTTCTACTGACTTGAAATATTGTCAATATACTTATCCACCTACCACCATAAACACAGTTTGTTTGTGCCAGAATATCTGTGTATGGTTTCCATGAAAAAGGTAAGATTGAATTTACTTAAATCTGGGATCGCATCGCTCTTGATAACAGAAAATATTCGCTGCCGCCATTCTTCAACCGTCAGGCGACATTTGATACTTCTTTTTCTAAAAAAAGGAGTATTTCCATAACAACTTTTTCTCTGCATTTTCCGTGCTTGTATGTTGCAGGAAAATGAAAGAGATTCACATTGCCCCTACACCAACTCGGGAAATGGTGTTGAAATTCTAAAGTTGGAGAGCTAATTAAACAGCTAATTATTATTATATGACATTCACCATGAAAGAACTATTTTATTTCATTTTTACTGAGCTTATATGAATTAATGGTTTTTCCTAGAAATCCAAAAGTTCTCCCTAGATTTGTAGAGATGTTGAGGCGAGATCTGACACTTCTGTAATATCTCGTTTTCTCTCTTACCACTCACTCGCCATCAGCAGCAGAAAGGGAGAGAAAATGAACGTAATAATAAAACTCACAGCAGGTGGTATCCATCCACCAACACCACCATCATCATCGACCTACTTTCTTCTCCGCTCTGGGAAGAAAGCCCCTGCGACCTGTAATAATATTTCATTCATGGGCATATGGAGAGAAAATATTTATTTCTTTATGTTTCGCCTGCATAATACCAATATTTAATATCACATTGAATTTGAAAAGGGCTTCATATACATGCCAACATTCCAATTAAAGAGCCTCTATACAATTCCATTTTAGAAATACTTACATGATTGAACTCAGCAAAGCAGATAATACAAATTACTGCATAAATACTTGCTACGGTTTCTTCTCTCCCTAGCTGTCTCTCTCTCTCTCTCTCTTTCTCCCTTTCTCTCTCTCTCTCGAGTAAAGGAATCGATTTAGCGATATTGTGTGCTGGTATGCAGATGATAGGCACACACCCGCATGCACATCTTGTCATCATCTTTAAGCAAGCTTCTCTGAGTGGAAGAAGACAATTTTTGAGCAGCATGATCTGAATTCTAAAATTCATCATGCGGAGTGCATTACGGGCACGACCAGCATCAAATTAATAATATTTTGGCGCATGATTTATTTTATACATACCAGTGCAATATGCAATCTATCGCAGCTTTTAGCAACAGAATTTGCAATGTATAATATGTCTCTAAAAAGCTATTACAGAAATAGTTTGGAAAATGGACTAAACATGAGCTGATCCTCGTTTAAAATAAGCAAGAAGTGAAATAGTTTTTTTTCTTCTAGATGTGAGGTTCCATTTCTATGCGGTCGCAGTCACATTACTTTGTATGAATTTTCATCAAAATGTGCACACTACTCTCGGTTAACTATTACTTCAACCGTGTCAGGGATTTCCATAATATCAAGTTACAAGATTTTCAAGCGAAAGAGAAAATCTAATAATCCTTATTTCCTGAGAATCATCTGAGAACATAATTTCAGACTTAGTTTCTGTCTTCCGCAAAATACTGCAAAATTAAGTGTAAATTACATGTTGTCTATAGAGAGTTTTGGATGGAATAGAATATCTCTTTAGCAACATAGCATGCTCAAAACCATTAGGAATATTAAAAGACTACCACTCTGCTCACAAGCAAATCCCTGATATTATGATAGCTTCTCTTTATAATTTCATCCTTTCCGAAAATCCACCAATATTGCTTTGAATGAATGGGAACAAAGTCTGGCTATACTGCATGCATGCGTGAAGTGAATTAAACAGAAATGCTATTTTCATAATGTCCTCTGCATCACGGAATCGCACTATAATCATCATTAGCTTTAGCACTACCCAAGGTACTCACGTATCGACTTATTTACTCCGGAGTTTACCAACATTTTTTTATTACGGAGATCACATAGCACACTGAAATCATCGTTGATACTGGATTAATAGCAGAGCAAATTAATTATGATTCTTCGAAGCGTATCATGATTGCGATTTTTTGATGTGATACAGCAAAGGAAAAAATAGTCGAAAATGAAGTAAAGAAAATATGGTAAATATTATAATAGTTGCATTTACTCTCGAGGTATCTCGTTGTTATCAAAGCAAAAAAGATGAAAGCCATGTTGGTTCTTTGTAGTAGTAATGTATAGTGCACTTTGAGGGATTCTTTGCTCGAAAATATGCTCTACAAAAGCTTTGTTTTACTATATTTGTAGTAGCTGGTAGCATACATTGATCATAATAAATAAACTACTTACAATCATTACTAAACATGTTTAATTGACATGTATCGTAGATCCTGGATTTGCATTGTGTTTTATGATTAAAATGTCGACAAACAAGACAAAATTTGACTGTAAGTTTTCAGTGAGAAGCGCTATAATGTTAATAGTTATTTCTTGAAACATGAAGGTGTGCTCTTCTTGTTCCTTGGTAGATATGGAGAGCGGAAATACAACAAACGCTAATACATGCTGCTATCTGTGATGACGTTGACATCTAATTAACCAGATCCCATTTCATCTTATTCACTTTCACGTTCCACGTTACGTATACGTGCGGAAGAAATAAAAGAAGAAGTAAACATTCACCATTCGCAGTTATTTTACCCATTCATTCACGCGGAATCGACTGAATTCGCATTGGAAGACAAGAAACAGAAAAGGAACTTTGGAAACTCTTTGCTTTTTTTTATCCTATCTTCTCCCTCTTCGTTGACATCTTCTAAAGCCTGTAACACCCACCGCGTAAAACCTTTAATCCTTGTAATGTATGGAGGCATCACTCACCACCGGATACACAGGAGCCAGGCATACCTACTTCCACAATACACACAAGTCTACAAAAGATTCCGTCAGATTTACTCTACGTCTCAGGTTTCCGCTCACGAATTTCGATTTATTCTTTTTGGCTCCCTTTCCTCTTTTTCTCTCTTTCTTCCAATCCAATTCTACTCCTCACTTTATCTTTAACTACATTTCTTGTGCTCGTCATTGCCACCCCCACATTACGATGTCTTCAGTTTTCTTTTTTGTAGATCGTGTGCGTTTCCCTTTAAAATAAAGTATCGATAATTACTTCGCCTACAAATCCATTTGATTCTCCTCCTACTTGTAATTATGAGTATCAAATAAAAAGAGCGATCCTCTAATGCGTCTTACACAACCGAACGGAGGGAAACAGCGATTAGAAAAATCATGACGCAGTGCGTGAAATGTTATTCTCTTCGGAAAATTGAGACGATCATCGTGATGATGTGAGTGATCATGATCTTGATGATCTTTTTTTGTGGCAATAAAATGACTCCAAGAGACGACACGACGTCGATGTGGATCATATGTTTTTTCTTGGTAACGATAACAGAACTCACTCACACTTCACATTTGGTTCGTTAACTGTCTCCCTAATAATGTCCATGTTATTTTTTTCCTAATATTTTCTTTTCCCCTTATGCTATAATCCGTTGATTCATCATGGTATTATATGAGTGTAAGTCAGTGCTGGTGAGATACAGTAAGAAAAAAGTCACTAATTGGATTGGCCTTGAGGTTAACTACCTTTTTCTGTGTAGCAAACTAATTCTCACAGAAAAGGACGACTGGAAAGAAAACACACTTTCTACTTGAAGATGACCAAGTCAATGAGTTCCACTTGTCGTTGAGTGCTTCCGAGTGGAATGATGTTTCTCTTTGGCTTTCCCTTCCTGTTCTTTCATCTACCTCTTCAACATACAAATATAAAAAGCAATGATCGCGATCATCCCACTATTAACTTTAAAACATTGTGGAAATGTTTCCTGTTGATCTTCTTTTAACAGAACGCCCCATTAACCTTGGGCCCTTCTCGTCAGAGCATGCTGTATGCTGTTGTATCGCAGAAAATGGCATGCAACTCATTTTATTCATTGCTGTGCATTATGATATTGAGGTTGTATGTTACCCAGACTATCATTCCGATGACAGCAACCTTTTAAGCGTAAAATACGTCATAAATATTATGCGGCTGTGTTAAAATTTACGAGTGTTGTTGACTAAATGGGGGTACTGCATCAAAACAGATACAAAAGAGATAAATATTCATGTGAGCATCCCGGTGCATGAAAACATTATAAACAGAACTTGGACTAGAGAGTGAGAGTTTTTTCCGCTCCTTCTACTTTTTTTTCTGGAGAGAAAGAAGACATCACAAACATTTGGCACCGGAATAAAAAACATCTATTTTTCCAGGCACGAACTAGAAAATATATTATGCATCTAGATGGAAAGTTAAAGGGGGAGATTTCAGGAGAAAATAATAATAAAAAACTAAGCGCGTCATGTCATAATTTGATTTTTACTCACTGCGAAAAAAGGAGAAAAGTACCATTTTTTCATATAGTGAGGAAGTAAGAGAGAGAAAAAAAAGTAGAAATAAAGCCGGTGTGTGAATTAAATATAAATGAATCCAAACTTCCTACATTTCCTGTCTCTCTCCCTCTCCTTCTGGAAAGATATACGATTTTTCTGAATGAATCAAATGAAGTCTTGCTCCGTCTTATACTCCTTCTCTTCTAAACTACATTTTTTTTACACATGCATTTCTCTTCTTTCCTGTGTGGGTGAACAGAGAAAAAAAAGTAAAGGAAAGAAAGGGAGAAAGCAAGTGAAAATTCATTGCCAAAGAGTCAAGTTGAAGAAAAACGAGCTTTCCTTTTGGCAAGCTAGTGCAAGTGTGTTGGACACATGATAGCTTTTTCATTATACTTTTTTGCCATGCAATTGCCTTTCCCCTTCTCCCTCACAATTTTTTCCAGACACGACATCGACTTTTTTGTTGTTAGCTCGTCTCTATATTATATTATCATGTGTCTTTACGTTCATGTATTTACGATGTATCCATTTTGATATGATTATACTCATACCTCACTTATGTGTGATATGTGATGATGATGGCGATGTTTTCTTTTAGGAAGACTGGAAAATGAAAAGTGCCGGGATAGTATAAGCAAAAGTTTTAGTGAAGCATATCATCGCTACACGCAGCAGCATACAAAACACCATCATCATCACACCAAAAAGCGAATACAGTATAAGGTTTTCTTGAGTGAGTGTGTGCGATCTCTGAGAGAATCAAATGGCATGAATAGATAGTAGGAAGAAACAAGAAAAAACAACATTCAATCTTTTTTTATACATTTTTTGTCCATAACATCCTTCTCTTGTGTGTGGGTGCATTACATCAACTGTTCAGTGATACAAGTGAAAAGAACGTTTTAAAAAGTTTAGTTTTTTTCTGCTTCATGGAGACGAAAATGAAGCTAAAAAGTTGTATGAAGAAGAAGAAGAAGAAATGAAGATAACCTCAAAAAAGAGAGAGAAGAAGAAGAGAAAAAAATGTTTTCTTGGAAGATATATATTGAGTGCCAATTTATTGTAACGAATCTTTCACTTTCTGTTCCTACTTCGTATTCGTCAGAGAAGAGTATAAAGTAGCCTTCGTATATGTGTTAATTATGTGTAGATATACTGTTCCGGACTTTTCCCCACTCTGTTCATGTTCTTAACAAATTTTCTATCTCGATCTTTCACCATCTCATTATCTATCTGTCTTGCTATCATTCCTTTCCCCTTTTCTCTATCCCTCCCCATCCTGCAGTACCACCAATCATCATCATCGTCATTTTTGGCTATCATCTGCAGCCACAGTGGTTTCTTATTATATTTTTGGTCGTGAATCTACCAGTTTATGGTTTAACATGCATAAAGAAAAAATATTGCGTGTGTATGTAATTTGATAATATAAACAGATATAAGTACAGACTACAAACCTCTGCCGAAAGTTTCCATCCTGCTTTTTTCGATACACGACCCATTCTCGGCACTTAACCAAAGTGTTTTTCTCTCTATTGGTAAACTGCTTGTGCATATTAGCCGTATTTTCTTAGCAGGCAGTAGGCAGGAAGACGAGTAAAAAACTTATAAAGTATGTATTATTTTGATCCTTTAGAAGATGGCTCCCTTCAAATTTAACATGCATCACGCTTGTGCCCTCACATGTACGCGGTTATGTGCTAGCAATAGAGCACCCATGAAAATACCACCACTGCCACTATCACGACGACTAATACCGGCAGCAGCAGAATACTTTCTCTTTCTTTGGAAGAGAAAGAGGAGGAACAACACACGTCAGATATACACTCGTCACGTAAAACTCCCAAAAAGAAAATGTATTATAAGAACAAACGTTCTTTATTCCCAACTCAAGACAAACGCTTCCACTCAAAATTCAAGCATTTTTTTCAGCTTGCCTTCGCTCTTTTTGATGCTTGTCCTGATTTGAAAAAAATATGCGTGATTCCGTCTCTGGTGGTTGCAGGTAAGTGCACACAAAGGAGGATCTAACCCCTCCTGTACTTATCCCTCTTTCTATATACTCTTTTTTGTTGTATCTGATGCAAATTCTTAACATTAGGATGAAAAGGGGTAACAACCAGTAAGCTCTCTTTTTTTTGCTGAATCCGTCTTAAAGCATGTATGCTTCCCACCACTACAACGGAATTACTCTCGTAAGTTCCGTGTGAACCTTTTCCATCTTCTGCTGGTATTTGCATCCAGCTTATTTTCTTATAATATTATCTCCTATACAACTAAACGAAAGTCTTCGTGTATCGTGTGTATAGTCATATATATTTTGTGTTACTTATTATTACAGTCTTCATGCTAGACGATAAAAAGGTGAAAGGTTCACGTTATAATGGTATCATTATTACCATATCCACCCACCACACCACCAGTATTAGTGAAAATCTTCCAGAAAGATTGATGAAAGATATTGAGCTGCAGCATCAAGAAAAAAGGTAAGGATCCTTTTTTGCTATCCGTATCCGCCTCAAGGAAGCACATCATCATTTTCCTATTTTTCTTTCCGCGCGTCTTGTTTTCATAACATTGCGAGAGCGCTTTCCTCAAAGCAATTTTACTTACACTTCAAAGGCAATGAAATATCAACGGAAATACAAGAAAAGGAAGGAATAGAGTTTTTTAAATTCTCACGAATTTAATCTTTTTTCCTTATGGTAATCATAACTGTAATAAAAAGTATTAAATCTTTTGATGAGATCTATTTCTTGAGCATTTAGAACTGCTGCTTTCTGGGATATTTTGCATTACCTTTTATAACGTATACTCGATGTATTGGGAATCGGATGATATTTATAGATTTAATATTTTTCTTACCTGTGATGAGAACGAGTAGGAAGACCGTAATAGTGGTACAGGACGTAGATTGGATATGAAACATGATTCTTCGTCTTCTGGTGGGTTAGCAATTTCTGCAAGAAAAAAAAAACAAGAAATAAACCGAAACTGTGGAGACAATTTCATGCTTTCTTGCTGCTCATATCTATCATCATCATCGTCATAATCATCGTCGTTGCCGTCACAAGATGTGATACTCACTCTTGCATAGTCTATATGGAACTGACACTTTTTTCCATCTGTGAAACCCACTTGAACATCATTTCAGGAAAATAATATTCAATATGAAATGGAATATTGGAATGATGATTCAGCATTTTGATTGATGAGATAGCGATATATTTGTAAGAACATTAGTATTTATTCTGGAGGAGCATGTTACTGAAAACGAAATCGTAAAGATGTTGAAACTAAATTGTATTTCAAGCAAAGGTATCCATCTTGATTACATGTAGATTGCATTGAGTTTAAGCGACGAAGCGAGTTAGGAAGATTCTTGAGACGCCTTCAGATAAATATTTAACGATTTGCAAATGTAAGTGTAAATTTGGTAAATTACAAATACGAATAAGAAAAATGCTATTATTATCATTATTATTAATACAATTTTTTCGCAAATTTTAGGATTGGCTGAGATGTAAAATTAATGTCAATGTAGTAAACTCCGCTTCCAAACTCGTCTGGCACTTCCCGATCCTTCCTTGTTTTCCAAAGTCGAGCCAAAACGGATACGATTCCAATTGAATTGAATCGTAATTTAAAGTAAAGCAGGTGTGTCAATAACGATATATTGTATCATTATTCCCACAATTCAGAAGAAAATAGTACGACTTTCCTTTCAATCGTGATAAAAGTTCTTGTTTCACTTTTCTAGTATTTTCTCAGAAGCATTTCTTCTCATCTTAAAATTTCATAGGAAAGTAAAACGGCAAGCAAGTGAATGACTGACATGGTTCTTGCATCAGGAAATTGTTTCGATTCTTCCTCAATCATTTGTAAAGTACGTTGTACACCAAGGTTCAATATGGAACATTCTCGTGCATTTCTCCACGTTGTCACTTCAACTTCAAAGGATGTCTTCCCATCTATCACATTTGTTTTCGTCTTGTTATCTCTCTGCTTGGCGTACTTTTTTAGTTGTCCACTAACTTTTATATCACTGCTACTCTTGTTCTACTTGGGTTTCAGGTACACATTTTTTAAAACAAATGCTCCATTCGTTGTTCCTTTTCCTGCTTACTGTCTACTCTCGCCACCACTTACCTTCCATACAGATATCCATCCTTTATATCACACAATACATCAGTTTCAACACCCGTCGTTGATCATGTGAAGACAAACAATTGGATCATGTGGGATAGTTGTTCTCAATGAAACTTGAGATACATGGCTGCTCTTCCAATGGTGTCAGCTCAGATTAGGAAATCAATATGTCACGCTTTCTCACTCGCTCTCTCTCTCTCCATCTCACTTTCTTTTTTTCCCTTTTTACTTCTTGTAAAAGTTATAATAAAATATATGGTTATAAATACATAAAAACAAAGAGCAAAAAAAACGGGGAACATTTTTTACGTCTCACTACTGCCAACATTCGTATAAAGTAGTACAACGAAAAATCGTGCCATGTCATGCTCGTCATCGTGTGCATGGAGCGCATGTACGACACAAAGTATTTTTTCCCTCATTGACAAAATTTAGAAGAAGGCGAAACGACGAAAAAAAATATGAGAAAGGAGAAGGAAACTTGAACATGATTTGCAACATTTGTATAGATTGTTTGATAGATACTTATAAATGTTCCATGATGATGGCAAGAAAAGTTAAACTTTTTCCTCCCTTCCACTTCACATACTACTACAAACAACGACATTTTCCACTTTATCAACGCAGAAAACGATTAAATCAATAAAATGTAGTAGTAGTTCATTTTTTTGTCTTTCCTCAAAGAAGGTTACTTGTTTTCGTTTAGCACAAGAATTTTAATTAAAAGGCGTTTCTCCGTTTCTCTTCTTTTTTCGTTGCAGGAAGCTTATGGCGTCAACAAGTAGGCATCTTCAGTTTTTTACCAGTTTTTTCTTCTAATAATAGTCGGAATAAGCTTTTTTTTTACGAAACAAGAGTAAGAACAAGAAAAAAAAAATACATTGACTTTCCTTTTATGAAATGGAAAACATGTAACGACAAGTGACTCTTTCCCTTTGTTCCTGGACGACATACTGTATAGTCAGGCACACACACACTCACAAATGTATAATAATATGAAACTTGTCAACATTTGTTTATTTTTTAAAGGTTGCATGTATGCTTCTTTCCTTGAACACAAAACAGCGAGCATAAAAAGTTGGCCTCTTTCGAGCACAGAGTGTTTAACATGCGCCATAAATAATATTATTGTTCTTACGAGCGCTATGTTGCTGTCTTGTCGGGTTACTTACATTGAATTCAAAAGGAACGACATCGTCAATGAGGAAAATCCTTCAGAAAAGTTTGCATGCATGAATGTGCACAATACTTAACTTCGTGTGGTATTCAACAATGCCACGACATTCTCCTAGTTTGGAGCACGACGACGCACGACATACAACGCCTCCAAAATAAATACACACAGCAGCAATAATCATAATAGCATGTTTATAATTTTTTCCAAATTTTAAAACACAACTTTGTAGAATAAAATCATAGAGTGGTACGAACTTGGCCGTAGCCATCACTTTGAAAATGAACAAAGAAAGAAAGGGCAAAAGCTAAAAGTTTAGCTACGGCGAGAATTTATCATTGTAGCACACGTATTTTGTGCTTTCTATGCCAAAAGTTTGCGTGTATTAGGTAATAATGGAAGACTGACTGTTTTCTTTCTTTGTTAAATCTAAAAAAAAGTGGAATGTTCCAAGCTACTGTACAATGTGTGTACTTTTGTTCATGTCATCCGTCACGTTTCATTTTAACCACATCACAGATATGTCGGATACATTATTCATGCAGAGAGCAGTGGAGTCCTACATAGTGCATATCTCTTGTGCAGTGTAGGATTTTCCTCTGCCAATTTCTATCGGTTTTTGTAGTTTCGTTTGAACATGTGAAAATTGAAGGCGTATATGTGACCGTATATTAGTGTGGTGTGCTTTTCAGTTCCACTAGATTGGATTGGATTCTCCACAAATAGTTTTTTCGATGATGATACCACTAGCGCAACTTTAATTTTTTATGATCAATGCACAATTTTCAGCAGAATATGGGACGATATGGTGGACGGTATAGAGGCAAGGGAGAGAAATTTGGCGGTGAAAGAAAAACAAAGCATCGTCAAAAAAAGAATAATAGGATATACGATGATTTAACGATGCTGGTTGTCTGCTGACATGTCTGCTGCTCGATAGCGATAGCAGTAGCAAACGCGACGATTAAAGCATAATAAAATATAGTCATGGATAGAAAACACGAAGAGAGATGAGCAAAATGACATGTCATCTGTTTTTTCTAGGCTTGTACTTATGAATTTTGTGTTGAAAGACAAAAATATCCATATCGACATGTCAGTTTTACTTTTCCGCTTTTGACTGTATGCAAGTGTAGATTCTGTACTAGTTGGTGCTATCCAAAAGGGCAAGAAATTACGACGGCATCGTGCCAACTAATTTACATTTTCTTCGAGAAGCTTTACAAAAACCAGTGCTGCTTTAGCAGCATTACCACCAGCAGTACGAATAGTAAGCATTTCATCACCCACATGAAACAAAGGAGGAAAGAACAATGCAAGTCCAGGAGAGCTTGCAGAGGAGTAAAAGAACTTGGGTTAGATTAAATATTTCATGTGAGAAAATGGGTACTACTGTTCGCTTCAATGTGCATGATTACAATATTGAGTCACCTCCAAGAAAACAACAGCAAACTTGACCGAGTTGGAGAGAGCGAGAAAAAAGGAACGAAGAAACCCAACACAGGATACGCTGACCCAAGGGAATTTTTCCCTGGCTGGAAAACTAGTTTACAATTTTAATTATTATTTCATGGCTTTCTCTCTCTCTCTCTCTCCTGTGCTTCGTCGGGAAAAGTCAAAAGGAAACGGGAAGGTTATACATACATAATATGCAAGTATGTATGTTTGCATGGGCAGCAGCAGTAATTAAGTTGAAATGGTTGTATAGTCATATTTTTTTTCCTTTCATGTCTCTAATCGACCAAAAATATGGTCGTAACCAATTCAAAAAGATTTTTTACTGCATTCATTTCTATTTATCCAATTACACCACAATACACGAAGCCGTGTATCAAAAATACAGGATTTTTTTCTTTTGGTGAAAAGGCGGTCGGAAAAAAGTGATGATAAAAGCTTCTGGTGGAAATTTTCCTGAAATTTTCCTCGCCATGTGTTGTTGTATGTACACCTCTCATTGAAAGTATGACAATTTATGTGGTTAGTTGGTTGTGTGTTCATTGTATGGCTGTCATGTCGAGTGTGTGTGTATGGGGTGGGTTGCACAACATTTTTTGTGTGTTTTACAAAAGTAATAGTCTGCTATATGGAATCCATTATATTATCATAGATAGAAAGTGAGAGCTGGAGCTGGAGAGAAGTGGAGGAAAAGGAGGAGAAGGATGACTTGTGTGTATTTATAGTTTCGTGTGAAAATTCTACTAGCTCCATTGTAAAGTATTAAAGAAGAAAAGAAAACCGCTTGCTTTGCTTTTTTATTTGCTTCAATAGTAGTGGTGGTGGCGGTAGTGGTGGCAGCGGTCGTCGTTGCTCAGTTTAGAAAGTAGTGGTATTACGGCCATTTTTATGACAAGCTTTATACAACAAAGCCTTCCTTTTTCTTTGCTCGTCTTCAGCTGCTGCTGCTATTTCTTTTTTTGTGGGAAACTCACAAGTGTTTCCTTCATACTTTCTCTGCTCTCAACGCATTGGGGAAAGAAGAAGAAACCACAAAAAATATATGAAGTGAAGAATAATGTCTGCATAAAATAGTTTTTTCTTCTTCTTTCCTCGAGGTATTTTTTCACTAGCCACCAGATGCAAATCTAGAGGAGTGAAAATTAAATTGAAAATTCTCATTCTTTGAGGTCAATATATAAAAAGGGATGCGAGCAGACAATAGAGGCAGTAGATAGGGAACAATTCCGACTAAGACAGTTTTATATTATATTTGATAGAAGAAATGAACTGAGGATTGGGAAATAAAAATGCATCCAAAATGGCTATATGATTCTGTGGCTTTTCTTTAGAAAAACAAATAGAAATGTGGTGTTGACTTTTTTACAAGCTTGTTACCTTTATTTCAGATATATAGTGGGGATGATGACGGGTGTCACTCACTAGTTCTTATAGCAGTATTCTTCGTATTACTTGTGCAATAAATGGTGTACAACAATTTCTTAACTTTTAACATGGTAATAACAAAGTTAGAGAATCAAAAGATCAAGGAAGTGCTTTTTCCTTGAGAAACTATAAACGATCTTTTTAACTATGTTACTTATCATAAAAGCCAGACAGCCATTTAACAGAAATTGCATTCTGAAACCCAATCCACAGTAGCAGTTTGGAAACCAGTCAAAAATGGGAACCGCACAGGATAAAAAGGAGAGAAAAGTGTGCATGTACGCAGTCTGAGGATGAAAGAAAGAAAAGCGTTGAAAAGAACAGGAAGGAAATGAAGAATCCAACTGGGAAATTTGGTGAAATAAGTAAGACGAGCATGCAAAGCTGCTCGTGCTTCTACTCCTGATGCCACCACTTACTTTCTTACTCTATTGGTGAAGAAAGGAATACACTCAAAGTTAATTATGTAGCAATCCCATTTCCGGGGGTTGAACTCTCTGTTGTCTGCTGTAAGCGTTCCATGTATCTATGTTTGCATGTGCGTAAACTATCCAGTATGTATATTACACGCACAATCAACACAAGTAGTGCTTAGCTTATTAGTCCCATAAGCACATCATAAAATTTAGATATTCAAAACATATTTGATTAGGTCAGGATTTTTTGTTCATTTGAAAGACATTTTCCAACGTTTAATTAAAAATAATTAAAACGAGCAAAGAGTTTTACTTTTATGCTATTTGTAATTCCCTTTGAAATAAAGGGTTGGTTATGATGTGACTTTCTACCTGTAGTTAGCCAAGGTACTCATCGTTTAACATTTTTAACAGTTGCATCAAACGCCATTACATTCAATTAGCCGTTTTCTTTTAATATGATTAGCTTGAAAACATCAACCTCCGTCGAACTAAGGAAACGTTTTTGCATAGCATTACAATTACAAGATACTAATAGCTTCCTTTGAAAATGTTTAATGTTCATAATCATTTATAAAATTTCTGTGTAAAATTTACAACTCATGTAAAGCGTTTTAAAATGTTTAATTTAATTACTTAAAATTGTTGAAAGCTCCAAAGGCCGCAAAGGTTGTTTCAATCAATTCCCTCTTTTTTCTCCTCCTAACCTGTGCCCCAATTGCACTGCAACACTTAAAACTTTGTACTAATTTATTTGCGTACTTTGTAACTCGTCATTTACTAGTGGATAAAATACAAAAGTAAGGGATGATGGACGCGAAGGTATTCATTTTTTGAATTAAAGTTTTTCTCTCAGATTGGTAGTAGGGTTCTCTTTAATTCCAGATGCGCAGCCAAGTCTTTGATTACTTCGGGTCGTTGTAAATATATTACAAAAAATGGCGCAAGATGTGTGGTTTGGCAAACTGTTCTCCTCTCCTGGGTTTTAGTAGTTTTGCATCATCTTGGGTGTAAGCCCCCGTTGACGATGTCGACACACCATGTTGTCAAACGAATCCCAGAAATGGAAGGAGAAAACCACTCTGTTGGCTAAGGAAAAAGCTGACGATGTAACTGTAACTTCTTTTACCTTAAAATCAGGCATGTATCTCCAATCTGCCACAATAGCATGCGTTATGTATTGTTCCCGCAACAGTTACTGTTGTCACTTTTCTTACAATTGGCTCATCTGTGTCTACAGTACACACAAAACAAGCACACAACACATGACATGTAAAAAAAAGCTCGAAGATGTTTGGTCGACGAGAGATGCAGAGAAAGAAAAATAGTAATCTCTTTAAAGATCACAAGTTTGTCTGATGTTGCCTTGTCTCAGTAACAATAAAAAGTGTGTGATTAACTATTAGGTATACTATAAATGGTTTTGTATGGTTCTGTTGGTATTGCTATTATTATTATTATTGTTGTTGGAAATTAAGTTTTGTTGAAAACAAGAAAAGACGGATTAGCTATATTGACTAAAGTACGATGACAAAGTTGGGTTGCTCTTGTTGTTTTCCTATTGTGTAATGAGCTTGAATAAAGTTCCCATTGAAAGCAACCTGAAGAAAGTTCTCAGATAAACCAACACAGATACACATGCTGCGATACTTAACTTTCACTTCTTGTCCTGTTAAAAACACAAAAACAAGAGAATAAGGGAAAACGTGGCTTTGAAAAATTGGAAAGTGGCTGTTTTATCCTAGAAGCACAAAAACTCCCATTATTCACCTACTATGCTATTCCTCTAACAAAAAGAGTTTATTTTTAAGTTACAAAAATCAAACAACAATGATGAGATTCCAACGGTTATAAAATCCTTTCTAAACTTTAAAATCACTGTGAGCCCTGACCAGAATACATTTCTATGTGTATTCTTCTTTATACAAAGAGGAAAAAAGGCTCCAGTCAGTTTAAAGTCAAGTGGGCGAAGTGAAGCATTACGCTTTGACCACACTGCGACTGCCGTTGTTTCGTCTCCTCTACTAAAGCCAGAAAAGCACGCACACTGGAGGAAAAATGGCAAATTTTTGCCTTACTCGTCTTTATTCTTTGTTGCTTTGACGGGCAAGAAGCGAGTCATGTTTTCTAGCTGTTCGACTACAGAGAGAAAGTGAGAGACTAACAGAGAAATAGAGAAAAACGTACGGTTTATTACAGTTACTGCAGCAGCAAAAGACTACGTGAAGGGAAGGTTTGGAGTGAAAAGTGAAGCCACGCTGCTGCTGCTCCCACTACTACTACTACTGCTTCTCTACTTTTTCAACTTGCAACTACCACCAGCATAATATCATCATCATTTACACAAAATGGTAGAGAGGGTCTTTCTAGTGTTGCTACTACTACTGCATCAGCTTTCTTGTATCGAAAGTTCCTCTACGTTTTGCCACTACCACAACTACTGCTGCTACACTTATTTCGTTTTTTTGATATCCATAACTTTTCAAGTTGCTAGAATAGACAGACAGTCACACAGAACATAAAGGTGTACATGTTAAGGCAAGGTAGGCATTTCTTCTGTAGCAAAATAAAGTACACGAGAGAAGAAAAAAAGAAAGCACGGTCCGTTTAGTCCTTTCACTTTTCAACATTATCCAGCCTGCCAGCCATCCAGTGAAGTAAGCTAAAAGATAGATAGAGAGTTTACCCGCTTTACTGGGAAAGCTCAAGAAAAAACAGATATACAGCGACAGGAAAAAAACTTTGGGGTTTGCTTTAACAAAAAACTAAACGTAAAAGAAAGGAATACAAAATTGCAGCAGGAGGGAGCCAAGTTATACTACAGCTGCAAGGAAGACTGACAATTATTTGGGACGTTCAAAGTAAGAAAAAACATACAGTTCTGTGAATAAGCTAAACAGAAATGAAGATGGCAAAAGGGAATGAAAGAAGAATGTTACAAAATACGTCCTACTCTTGAAATTGCGGTCGCTCCTTTGCATTTCATGTAGATTTGATGTTTGGTCAAGAAAATTCGAACAAAAAAAAATTCCGCACTTTGTACACATTATGGGTATTCCTTCCTTTAGAAAACTAGAGTTAGGTTTCCAATCATCGTAGAGCAGCAATGTCTGGACGAATTATATGACATGATTGCATGGAGGGAAATTCGAACAAAATTGCTTTTAATCAACATCAACATCTTTTTCTCTCATGAGAATTTATTTGGAGAAGGCAATTTTATCAAAGGATAATAAAATATTACTGAAGCTACTTGTCTAGC